>VZRX01009391.1:0-10029 GCA_013398075.1 Notiomystis cincta | reverse complement strand
CCGAGCCGGGCTGTGCCGAGCCGTGTCCCTTCCAGCGCTGCCCCCGCCCGGCTCCGGGACACTCGGAACCCGCCAGTGTTTCCCCGCGGAGCCCCGAGGGCGTTCTACCGGTTCAGATTCCCGAGGCCAGGTAGGGAGGGTCGGGAAGCGGCTGAGCTGCTGCCCTCGAACGCCCCCGCGCCAGGTAGGACCAGCATCAAAGCCCACTTCCCACTGTGACAGACACAGAGGTGGCTGAGGGACGGGCCCTGTCCCCAGGGTCCCCTCCTCAGGGGCACTGGCACAGGGGGGCTCTGACCTATTGTGCCCTGCATTAAGGTGACCTCAGTAGCCCTGGTGGGGGCTCCGGCTCCCCGTGCCCACCATGGGCTACCGTGAGGGAGGACCAGGTGGCTGCTCCCCCCATGACATCCAGCTGCAGGGCAGAGTTCCTGTCCCTCAGCCAGGGAAAGGCAGCTCCAGGAGCCTGGCCCAGACCCAGCCTCATAAACCGCTGCTATTTTAAGGGCTTGCAGACGATTTTTCTTAATTTATCAAGCCCCAGACCAGGAGTTAGTTCCAAAGGAAATGTTTCCTTAGAAAAAAAGGGAACCACAGAGGAAGCTTTAAATGCAGCCTCTGCTTCCTTGCCTTACCCAGCAGCCAGGCAGTGACCTGGAAAAGCAGAGCCCGTTCTCAGCCACCAGCATGAATGGAATGTGCCAGGGGAACAGGCCTGTGCAAACAAGTGTGGAGAAAGCATCAGGAGTATCGGGGTACTAGATGGCCATCAGACGGACGTGGGACAGCAGCAATGCTTCCAGCAGGCAGCCCACCCTCGAGGCAGACTCAGCTGCTGCTTGAGTGCCTGAAGTCCCTGAGAGGAACAGTCACATTCCTGGGAGCCACAGCCTGCCCCACTCCCTTCCCCACAGACAGGAAAACCACCAGCCTTTTCTCCCTTCCATTCTGTGTGTAATGCTCCTGTTCCCAGCAGAGCAGCCATTGCTGCTGCCTCCCAGCCAGAGCCAGGGATCCAAGCCCCCAGGCACACAGCAGTGGTTCCCACTGCCCATGGATACCCCATGAGCTCTGACCAGTGCCAAGGGCAGAAGGACAGCAGCTCGCATGGCTCTAGCAGGGCTGTTTGCCTGCCTACATAAATTAATCAGAGCTAATTGGCTTTTCGGTAAGTCTTCTTTGCAGGAGCTCTGCAAAGAAAGACATTGAAATAGGACTGTGAGTGACAAAATCTTTATTTAAACACACAGTGCTACACAAGGACAGGCTCCTGGCCCCAGCACCACTCCCTGCTCCCTTCAGCATGGATGCCAACAGGTTCAGATCTCATGCATAACTTTCACTTTCCATTATGTGCTCCCAGTTTCTTTACATCTCACTGGTTACAGGAGACAAACAACGTTCACCAGAGGTGACACTTGACAAGAGCTGGCTGCACGCAGTGACAGGACACAAACTACTGGTGCCACGGAGCCTTTCCCAAAGAAGGGACCATGGCCCAGCTCTCCCCATCCCCACACTGCCAGGATGGGACAATCCCTCACAGTTTAGGAGGATGCAACACTCTGCAGAGGTCTGGGAAGTGGATGCTCCAGGTCAGAGATGTGTGTGATGCAAAAATCCTGTGCAGAGATCAACCACTCCAGCTCCTCTCTGCCCCAGTTTTGAGATCATTAAGGAAAACATGGGCACTGTCTTTCCCTGCCCTGGTCACACCAAGCTGCTTTTACCGTGGGTTCCCAGCGCTGGGCTAAGCAGATCCTGTGCAGTTAAGCTGTTAAGCTCGCCTGAATAGGGCTGCTCTGTGTGAGGCTGCTAACTCAGAACCACTCCAAAATATAGACATACATTCATAGACTCCCCACACCAAGAAAGGATTTAGACATTTTCCAGCTCAGCTCTCCAGTTAATAAATAATTGGCTCCAGAAGCACTGCAGTGATCCAAGGCATGAGAGGATGGGGGTAGAACCTGTGGCACAGCCAGTGTGGTGCAATGGCTTATCCTTCCTCAGGGCTCTGGGTGCATGGCAGAGCTTGGTCACTGCTCCAATCTCCCAGACTGGAGACTGAGACAAGCTACATGCCACAACAAAGGTGTGAGGGCTGAAAATTGGGAGCACAAGGCTGGGGTGGCCACTGTGTGGCCTCAGCTGGACTTGTGCCAGACTAAGCATTGCCCAGCTGCCCCCGGGGCTTCACTCCCAGTTACATTCCATCTGAGCCCCAGCTCCCAGCTCCCACAGCAGCTTCAGTGTCAGTGGCCAAAGCGTCACAGGGCAGGAGACAGAGGTTGACTGCAGCAGGTACGAGTGCCCCAGCAGCCCCACTGCTGTCACACAGGGCTGGAGTCAGCACAGCTGTGGCAAGGGGCAAAGGACATGCTGAGGAGCCAAGGAGCCTTCAGGCTTTTCACAGCATTGAGAAAGCAGCAGCACAAAAATATCCCTCAACCCCAGTCTTCACTCTCTATCCAAGGCCTCTCCATCTCCACCTGGGACTGGGATGCAAGCAGGTGGAGGGGGATACTCTGGACAGGAGCACAGACTGAAGGCTCCAGGTTTCTTACTCTTCTTGCAGTTGGCTCAAAAAACAAGTGCTTAGAGGAGGGGTGGCCCTGAGGCAGCATCAGTGTCCCACTCATCTCCGTCCAGGCAAGGTGAGCCCTTCTGCCCAGGCTCATTCAGCATCACGTGTAGTTGCCGGGGCCACCCAGAGGGATCACAAAAACAGAGATGTCGTCGCCAGAGCCCAGCTTGTCATTGGCCAGCCGCCAGCCCCGCTCCTTCAGCACCCCCCGCGACCGCACCACCAGCTCCTGGGCCACCATGGTGTACCTGGAGGCACAGCAGAGCACCGCTCAGCAGCAACCCCACATCCCCTGATGCAGCATCCTGGCAAAGAGGGAGAAGCTAGAGCAGCTAGAGGTGCAGGAAAGGGTCCCTTGGAGAGATCCAGGCTCAGGTACGCACATCCAGGGGAGCAATGCACGCTGTGGAGCCCAGAGGGATGCATGGCCACAACACTGCTCTGAGGAGCCAGGCCAAGGGGAGGTGCTGGGGTGCAGGACATGCCCGTCCCCCTGCCCACTTGCAGCTCACCTGCACGGGTCGTTGGGCTCATAGCTCGTCAGCACCTCCATCACCACACCAGCCACCTCCTTGTCATTGGTGACATCCCAGAGCCCGTCAGTGCCCAACACCAGAACATCGTCAGGGCAGTGCTCATACTGCGTGAGGTCATAAACCCTGACCTGGCAGGCAACGGGGCAAGATGCAAGGGTGAGAGGCAGAGAGGCAGAGGAGGCTTCTGCTGCACTGGGCATATCATGGATCTGGTCCCACCAAGTGGCTCTGGCCATCGCAGGAACCTCTGGGTGCACAGCAACTGGCAGCCAGGCTTACCTCTGGGAAGCAGGACAGGAAAGGCTTGATGTGGATGTTGGAGCTGAACACCTTGAGGTCGTGGTCTCCCAGGCCTCTCGTGACCCCAATTGTGGCCATCATCCGAGCCTGGAGAATGGTGGAATCAAAAGAGAACTTTGAGTGGCTTTATCTCCGGCTCCATTCCCAGCTGAGAATTGGTGGCCTTGGAGTGATGACAGCACTACCAAAAATGGGCTGAAATCCCCCAAAACAGTGAGAGCAGGCAGAAAACAACCCCTGCCAAGCATCTGCCACAGCACTTCACCTTTTTGCCTTCCCCAAAGATAAGTGGAAACTTCAGGTCATCTTCTTCTATCTTTTTGTAAGCCCTGGTTAAAATAAGCCATAGACAAGGTGTCAGCAGGTAAAGGCTTCCAGCACCTGCTGAGCACTTGGGACCTGAGTAGCCAGTGTACCAGAGCCCCCTGCCCCATGGGATGGGATGGGATGCTGGAGATGAGCAGCCACCACAGCAGGACCCCAGTGCCACTGGCGAGTTGGGGGTTACCAGCCATTCATGTTCTGGTCCCTGTAGAGCATCTTCTTCCCCAGCTCCGTGGGCTGGATCCTGCGAGGGAACTCCAGGTGGGTGAACTCCTTCCCCAGCAGCTCGGGCCTTAGCAATGCCTGCAGGAGGAAGTGTCAGCTGAGCCACAGGGAGAGTGGGATCTGCGGATCCAGCCCTGCCCAGAGCAGCACCCACCATCCACCAGTACCTTGGCTACAACATTCCGTGGTGGGAAAACATTGGCTGCTCTGGAGCCACTTGAATAGGTGCTAATAAAGCAGCTTCAAACCACCCACCTGTATTAAGCCAGACGGGAAACTGGAGCTGAGGACAGCTATGCCAGCACTCAGCAAGAAGGTGAAGCTTTTGCATAGAGAGTTTTGGGAAATAAAGATCTCCAAAAGAGATCAAACAAACAAAGCCCAGCAAATTCCAGGAGAAGGTAGAATTTACCCAGAAGGAGTCATAGCTGCAAACCTCCCAGGATCCCAGCGCAGGGCATGGCACTCACCCAAGGAAAAGAGTGATGGGTCTTTCCTGAAACAGTGTGACTGTGACAAGGGACAAGCAGCAGCACAGATCCCTACCTAGGGCAGCCCCAAGTCCTCATGGAGCACAGTGTGGAGGGGACCGGGAACAGGGAGTGTTGGAAAATGCCGAAGGGGAAAGAAAAGCAGGAAAAGAAGAGGAGATCTCTTGGGAAGATGGGGTGGCAGGGGGTTGGTGCAGAGCATGGAGACCCCCAGCCCTCTCTGGGGAAGCCCTGACCACAGCCTAGGCATCACAGAGCAGAGCAGTGTGTGCCTGTTCCCAACCTGCACCCTGCCCCTTGCAACCAACACAGGAGGATCCTGATCACAGCAGTTTCCTCCTCTCGGTCATTCAAAAATAGACTCCAGAAAAAACACCTCAGTGTTTTTCCAGGTACATTGCAAGCCAGGAAATTTCATCCAGCAAGACCTTCTCCAACACAAACTCCTCCTCCCCTGTGCTGCCCTCAGAGAGGTCTTTATAACCTTAAAGAGTCGCCCTGAGTGGCACGAGGGAGTTCATCCAGGAGAGGGACAGGGAGCTTTCAGGGTGAAAGACAGAAACCCGTTGGCACAAGTCAGCTCCAACTCTCCAGGGAGCAGCCAGGGAAGAAACTAGGACTCAGCAGGAGCACTGCAGCTTCCCTGACAGTGAAAGGGAGCACAGTGGATGGAGGGAGCAGAGCTGTGCTTCGTCAGGTCACAGCAGCCCAGGCAGGGGATGCTCCCTGTTCCCTTGACAGCAACATGACGAGATGGATGAAACCGGCTCCATGCAAACACACCAGTCCAGCCCCATGCCAAAGCCTGGGCTCTGCATGGCCCAGCTGTGCCAGGCTCCCAGCCACAGACCCTCACACTGAACCCACAGCAAACCAGGCCTTTAACAGCCACAAGATGCCCCCATGCCAGCTCCCTGCATCCCAGTGCCTCTTCCCATCCCAGGGAGCAGTCTGGGATGGACAAGTGCCAACAGCAGGTCCCAGCCAGGAGGCCACCCTTGGCTCCAGAACCCCACCACGGCAGCAGCCCAACAGGCAGCACAGGGCACCGGGAAGAGGTCAGGAGGTGTTACAGCAGGAATGAGGTTAGAAGAAAAGTCTTCCTTACTAAAAACTGCAGCCTCTGCCTCTCTGTCTCTGGAGTAAACTCCCTGGACATTGGAATGATTTCCCCATTACGGATGATAATGGCCCTGCAATGAAACATGGAAGGATGAGATTAGAGAAAAGGAGACTTGGCAGAGGAGCTGAGCATGGCTCTCCAGGGCTGATTCCCAGGAGTGGTGCAACCCCTTCCTCTCTGCTGCCCACCCTTTTCCCAGCCTGAGGTGGGGGCTGCTTCCTGGCTTCACTGCCCCCCTGGGCAGGGCATGGCATCCCTCCCTCCTGTACAGGAGAGGGGCAGGAAGGAAGGGAAAATGGGAGAGAAGCATGGGGCGGGTAGGAATGAAGCAAATTAAATCAAAGGACAGGATATGATTAGAAAAAGAGCAGCACAAAGGTGGGGCACTCTCCTTTAAAGGAGAGCTGCACACAGCAGGGGCAGAAATCGCCTGCAGCAGGACATGGGTGCATGTGCCCATCCCACACCAGCACTGTCATTTGCTGCTGGGGCTGCTCTTACAGTTTAATGTCTCAAAAAAACATAAAGGTCTGATTATGAGATGTTTCTGGATGTCATGGTAGGCCCAAGGATCTCCTACACTGGTGGCTGTGAGTCTCCTCCAATGATGTAAGGCCAGGCTGAGTTCAGCCTGGATTCCCAAGGAGACAACACAGACTGTTACCCAGAGGCACAGTCACAACCTCAGGATCCTGTGCACGCTGACATCCTGCATGGCCAGTGCCTGGCTGTTGCTACCATAGAGGGGGACCTGCACCCAAAAGCAGAGGTATGAGAGACCTCCTTCTCTGTCCCAGAGCTGGAAGCACATCCAGCCTCAGAAAATTGACCAGAGCCTGTATTTGCTGGTCTGACATTGCTGGGTATCCTGCAGTTAATACCCAGAGCAACTGTAGCTGCCCCACTCTTGGAAATGTTCGAGGCCAGGTCGGACAGGGCTTGGAAGAACCTGGTCTAGTGGAAGGTGTCTCTGCAAATGGCAGGGGGTGGAACAAGATGAGGTTTAAGGTCCTTTCCTACCCAAACCATTCTTTGATCCAATGATAAATACAGGACAGTTCAAACCAGCTTCACCTGCAGTGTCATCTCTAGTGTAAGGTGGACCTGCCCTTCTGCCATTGCTTGGGGGTATGGGCACACATAGGTGCAACTACAATAGCTCACCCCTAGAAATACATATGGCAAATAAAATTCTTGGGCTCCCAAGAATCCCACTGCACTTGTCCACACATAGCTTTGTGTCCTTCTCCTGAAACAGATCATTGGTATGAAATGTACTCTAAAATGACGTCTTGCACATTTTTGAAAGCTTTGCTGAGCACAATTGTCACTCCTCAACCTGCAGCCCAGGCCAGTGTAGGGGCCAGGGTGTGATCCAGAGCCATCAGGGTAGCAGAGAGGATGTAATTAGGAAGGAAGGGAGCACATCCCAGATTTTGGGAGGCAACTCTACAGCTCTATCTGGGCACTGGGCAGACACAGACATCACAGCAGGGTACATTGTCCCAGGGGCATGGAACAGGCAGGAGATGGCTCTGCCCAGATCTGCCACCTCCACCCTCCCCTAGACAGGGATGGAGCTGGGTGTTCCTCACCATCCATGCCTCTGGCATCACCCCTCTCTATTGGGGTGTCCCCAGTCAATGAGCAAAAGGTGAGGGCTGCCCTGTGGGGCTATACCTGCTGTCACCAGCGTTGGCCACATAGAACTTGCCCATGAGGTAGACGGCAGCCAGGGCGCAGCACCCCCCCGCCAGGTGCTGGGATGCCCGCTCCCGCTCGATCTGGTCATCCTGGGGAGAAAGAGAGAGGCTGCAGGCAGGCAAGGTGAGCAGCCCCAAACAGCACCTGACTGCTTCAGCAGCACCTCAGCTCAGGGTGGGCAGCAGTGACCAGCCAGGGAACCTTTCCCCACGTAGCCATAGAGTGGCTGTAGGGCTTGGGGGGCCAAGGGTCTCGTGGGGCAGACAGGGATGTGACTTCACCGGGGCAGTGGGACAGGCAGGAAAGAGGAAGACAGGAGGGGAGCAGGTGGATCTCCTGGAACAAAGTGTAATGAAGCCCTCTGCACCCATACAGGCCTGGAGCCCAAAGCCTTTGCATTCTGAAAGCTCAAACTGCGGGGCATCACAGAGCCCTCTCTGAGACCGTGGTGCTTGGAGTCCTCTCTGCAGCCCCCTCCTTGCTGCAGAGCTGCCTTTTGCCAGTGGGGACAAGCTGATGCAGACACAGTGAGCAAAGAGGTGCTCCCAGGGGATGCCCTAGGGATCCCACAGGCAGAGGCTCCTCACCATGTGCTTAAAGGCGTTCTCAATGGCACCGATCACCAGGCTCTCATGGGACACTGCTTTCTCCAGGTGAAACCGTGGCACAGCATCGTTTGGCACCTCCCCATGGTCCTCTGTACAGGACATCTGGTTTGGATCTGCAGAGCCGGTCTTTGCATCGTGCGGGAGGCAGATGGGAGGTGGAGAGGGGTCCTGTAGGATCTCCACGAGGTCCCGGAGCTGCTCGCAGATGTGCAGGTGGAGCCTCTCGGATGCCATGACAGCAGCGCCGCTGCCCGCGTGGCCATCGAACAAGGCCCAGTAGTGGAAATAAAAACCTTTCCTGCCCTGTAGGGAGAAGAGGGACAGTTAAATGAGCCTGCAAGGAAGCAGATGGGATGGGGAATTCAGAGCAACTAGGGCTACCAGCTGAGGACAGTTACACTAGTCTTACAGGTCCCAGTACAAGCAGGAGCAATGTGGGCAGCTGACCAAGGGTGTCTGGACACCGCTGATCCCTGGCTGGACCCCAGCCCTGTGTCAGACACCTCGTGCCTCTGGCAGCCTCCAAAGGGGAGGCACCACGGCGCCAGCACAGCAGCCACCTCTGCAGCCCACTGTGGCACGTGGGCCACTGGTCTCCCTGGGCCAGCCCTGGCACAGTCACATGGGGATGGAGGATGGTAGGAGCAGGCAGAGAGAAGGGCCACAAACCAAGGGAACATTGCCATGTGTCCCATCTCATGCCCTACTGCTGGGCATCTCCCCTGTCGTGTCCCTGCTTGTGAACCACCACAGCTCTCACCCCATCCAGCTCCCCGCTGCCTTCCCTGGATGACAGGCAGCCCCTTGGGCTGGGCCTCTGTTCCACAAACACCACCTCACAGCACGCCTGGTCCTCATTGTGCTGGCTCTTCCCTGCATTTATCACCCTGCCAGGAGGAAAAAAGGTGTAAAGGCCCTTTCTTTCATACCATGTTCCAACAAATGCCATCCCGCAGNAGGTGTCCCAGACCAGCACTGAGTCCCACCCACAGCTGGGTCCAGAGGGGGGCAGTTGTCCACACACCTACCAAAGGAGCTGACCAGAAATAAACTGGGTTTGCTGAAGGTTCCCCAGCACTGCCCCAGGCAGAATAATTGCCCCAAAACCTGCACCAGCCTCAAATATACACCCCCAGGACACACAGAGAGAATCACAGCCTCACACATGTCCCATCACCTTTTGGGGGGAGCAGGGGGCTCAGAGAAGGATGGGAGGTGAGGATCATAAAACCGGCAGAACTTTTGCAAAAAGATTTACACTAACTTTACCCAGCCTACGCTGACACAGCAGATTTCAGGTCTAGATTGCAGAACCTGCTCACGGGAGGAAGCTGTAAACACAGCAGGGTGATTTTTCTTCAGGCAGACCTTCCAAGTGGTTTGCAGAAAGAACTCTTGGAACACCAAAAAGGGGATTTTATCACTCTGGGTACTCCTACTCCACTATCTCCAGGGGCAAATCAACATCTCATAAAGCTCTCTAGGATATCGGGAAGATCAGCTCGAGGAAGGGATGCAGGAGTGGGCTGACAGCACTGAGCAGCAAAAGCCTTCAAAGTCTGACCTTCCGGCCCGCTTTCAGTTAGGGCTGAAACTCGCAGCTAGTGAAAGAAGAAGACAGGTCCTTGAAGGGGAAGTCTCAAGCAGTCCCACTCCCAAGAAAGCCCCAGCTCCCTGCTTCTTCCCCTAAGTCCTGCCAGAGCCGCCGCAGGTCCTTCGCCCTCATCAGTGACAGCGGGCGTTGTGCAGAAAGCGCAGAAAACAAAAAGGACAGAAGAGCCTAAACCCCTCTGGGATCGGTAGGAGCACAGCCCCTCGACGATGCTCTCCCATCACGGGCATTCACAGCGCCCGCTCCTCGCTGGCGCTGCTCCTGCCGGAAAAGGGACAGACGCAGCTCACCGCCCGCCGCGACCCACTTTCGTCGGCACGGTCCCGCTTCAGTGCCGAGCGGTGCCACCCTGCCCTCCCCGGGCTGCAAAGCGCCGCCCCGCTCTCGCCCCCGGCCCCGCTCACTCTGCGTAGCCCGTGCTCCAGGGCAGGCGGCCGCGGCCGTCGCGGGGACTCTGCACCGCCCGCCCCGTGTGGTCGTCGGCGCGGCGCAGCTCCTCGGGAGTCAGCTGCAGGAAGG
>VZRX01009387.1:0-23100 GCA_013398075.1 Notiomystis cincta | reverse complement strand
AGGGCAGCGCACACAGAGAGCCGGTGTGAAAAGTCACATTATCCTGCCGGTAAATACCTAATGGATCACAGTGGAAGAAATGTAAAAGCCAGGAGGGAGAGAGAAGGGGGGGAAAGGACAAGCGACGAGCAGCAGTAACCCCTGCCTGAGAGGAGAAGGGCAGCTACAAAGCTGGTGCTGGTACACGGTGAGTTTGTGGGCTCAGCTGTGCATCTCCAGAGGGATGGGTGCAGGCGCGGGGAGTGTTTTCCTCTCCACAACACAAAATCAGCCAGCAGTGCCTTGCCGAGGTCAGCGGCTGCTGCAGCAAGAGTGATGGTGCTCAGGTGACAGCTGAGGAGAAGTGCCAAAGGGCATGGGACCCTGGCAGCCAAGCCTCCCTGAAGAACAGCACTGGGATGGATTAATCCTGCTCTTTCATATTCCAGCTTCGGGATGGGCATGAGGAGCTGAAGGTTGAAGCGGGGGACAATCAGCTGATCTCTCTCAGCACTCCTGGTGCAGATGAATGGTCTTGGTCAGGTTTGGACACTCTGAAAGCAGCTGAGGAAGGGAGTTTCTGGTTCCCGTTAGCACTAGAACTGACATGTGTCACTCATTCTCATTATATTTGTCCCAACACAAGTCAAAAGAAACCCCTGCAATGAGAGGAAACATACTAATGGTGATGCCAGGATTTATTTAGCTAAATATATAAACAGAATAGTTTTCTGTTGCTGTTGGAACTCAGCAGGGCTCAGAAATATTGTTTTCATATTCCCATCTTATTTTGCTTTTATTTCAGCTTCTTGAAATTTTTTCCCTTAGAAATTTGAAGCTGGGCAGAAATGTTCAGTCTGGCAAGAAACTATGAGCCACCAGGAACAGAAATAAGGAGCTGACCCTTCTCAGTGCCAAAGCCCTGGTGTCCTACAAGGCAAGGTGCTGGTAGGCAGCTGCAGGCATAGTCTGAGGATGATGAACCCGCACAGTGCTGCTTTTGGTCTCACAGAAATGACTCAAGCTCAGGAATTCCTGTATAAGAAATTCAAGGAACCAAGTAACACCATAGCACTAGAAGTCTTAAAAATACCTACATTTGATGAATTTGGGAAGATAATGCTCTGATCCTGTTGACTTTCAAAGAATTTTAACCTTCTTCCTCTTCTGTGTACCCATAACTGGCATATGAATGTACATGCTGAAGGCTTGCAGATAGGTTACAGGTAGCTTTGAATTTTCTGTTGATCCAGATAATAGGAAGGGCAGCAGGGTTTGGTTTTCTTGCATTGCCTTGCCAGACTAATTCGTAAGGAATGCCTTCAAAATNAAGGAAGGAAGGAAGGAAGGAAGGAAGGAAGGAAGTTTGTTTCTCACTTCATCCTTAAGAAAGGATGGTTGGCATAGCACAACTATGAAAGTGCATTTCATTGCAACAGAAACTCTGAGCTCTGTACAGCAGGAGTTAACAAACAACATGACAGAAAGGGAAACAGAAAATTGTAACATTCATCGAGTTTATGTTTCTTTTACTAGCACTGTAGCTAATGGCAGAAAATGCAGTTTTAACCTTCTGATACACCAATAGTTCTACTCCTATTTTAAAAAATGGTGGACACTTTTAGTGAGACAGCAAAGAGATTCCATGAAACTGAGTAAGTAATTACAGCAAGATTCACAGGCATTAACAGAGACCTAACATGACCACAGCAACAGCTCCAGGTTCCCCTGACACTTGTTGTAGAGATGATGACTTTGTTGGCCCTTTGCTATCCTCATGAGTTTGGCCAAAGCAGGTGGAGGAAAGGGCAGTATCTTCCGGATTTCCATCAAAAATTCCTAAGGTCTGCTGGGTTAGTTTTGCTATAACTGACTCATTTCCTTGTGTTGATATATGTAAAGGCATGCTGCCACTCTGGCTCTTGTCTTGGAAACTGTCAGCTTGTATTCTTGAGTAGAACATCTTACTGATTTTAAAGAATTACCACAAGACCACAAGATCTGTTCCTTTTTGAAGGCATGAACAGTTCGTAGAATGATCTGGCTTCTTCTTGCCATCCCATCTCAACTGTGAAGTCTGTAAGCGTGGAAAGGTAAGGACATTTACCAGTTATTAATTCCTGGAAGGTAAGTATTTCACTGCCAAACAGTTGTCCTTCCAGTCTTATATTTCTATCAGCAAAAATTCCTGGTCTTAGTGTATTTTGGAAGATTTTTATAAAGCTCAGCACAGTAGGTTTTATACTTAGAAGACATGCATGGTTTTGCATTGAAATCAACATTAATCAAGAAAAAATCCTGCTTTTAGAAACGAATCCTTCTTGGAACCAAAATCTCAAAATGAGATCTGGAAATTAAGATGCTTAGAAACAGACATAACCTTTTGCTCAGAACCTCTGGCATTCATAGTAACACATCAGTCAGACTATTCAGTGTATAAAATACAATGTATTATGACAGATTACAAAAGATTAATTGTGCCTGCATCTTTACACCACTGATAGATCATGCCTGCCTTGGGAGCAGTGAAGGTGCCAATGGGGATATTTTACAAAGCAGTGCTTCACTGTGTGCAAACTTTTATACCATGAGTAAGACATGGGAACGCACTGGGTTATAAAGCATGTACATACACGTATGAAAGCACACACATGAGACACTTGTGTGCTGTGAAGCACACAATAAAGGTTTGGACATCTACTACCTGAACAGCACCTGTGCACATTTATATCTGGAATATGGCATTCAAGTTAGAGTGGATTTTTAAGACTAAATAAAAAACTTAAAACAAATAAAAATGAATAAAGACACATTTGCAAGCAGCAACACATGTATTTACAATAGATATTATTGTATTTGGTCTCTTCATATCTACTACAATGAATATTTACTTTCTGCCATTAAAAATTTGTATACTGCAAACATTGCTCCAATTCTGCAAATTCTAACAAATCATCTTAAGCCTTTGCAAGATAAGGACTAGGATCCTAAAGTCTTGGGCAAACAGACACTCAGAAACATTTGCTATCTCAAGCCAAGCTGGGCAGATGTTGGGAGATTTGTTAAAGTGCTGCAGCTGGCCAAGGAACTGGTCTTTGAAGAATGCTGGGAAGTCATAGGAAAGGTCACTTTTCATATCACATATAATAAATAAAGCACAATAGAATTAAAATTTCTGTTCAGAAAAGATACCTTTCTCACTAAAGCAAGAGATTCTGTTTAACTTGTTTCTCTGCATAATGCAATAGCTTCAGATGTTGACAATCTGCATAATTTAGCTTGGAGAACTGAATTTAAATGGGATATAGGCTTTAGGCTCACGTATCATCCTAAATTTTCACAACTTTATTTTTAAGAAAGAGATCCTGATTAATTTATGAGCAAGGTAGGGACTAAAGTGCTCTAGCCAGCATGATTATTAGAATTTATAATACAGTATGGAAGTTCTGAAGTACTGTCTTGAGCTGAAGTTGAAAGGAGATAAATGCAGAAATAACTGAGGCACACAGCTTGCTAAGTGCCCTACACTCAGCTGCAGCATCTCCACAGAATTATGGCACTATAGGATAACTTTGTAACTATTTGCGGTGCTCTGTGCCCAGGTACGAATTACCATTTCCAAACTTCCAGATACCAGCTGATCTAAATATAAATGCAACCAAATAACTGGTTTCCTATGGGCCAGACATGTTGATGCTGGCTCTCTGTAGATACTGGGGGACTGTGGAAACCAAGAGGATTTGGGCTCTGCAGCTTTGTAATGCATCAGTCTTTAAGCCTGCATGACCTCTCCAGACTCTCTCTGTCACCACATATAAACAGGGATAACAAATTTTACACACTGTTCTGATATGCTCTTAATAAATCAACATGAGTTCTTTATAGGTACTTTTGTAGTATTGTATCATTATAGTGGGGGAAGTCCATGTCTTGTACCCCTGCTAGAAAAAGGACATGAAGAGTTATGGCTTGGCTTCCCAAGGACTGTGTAAAGGGATCTGAAATACCTAACAGATGATACAGCATTTATATACAAGCACTGCAATGACATCTCCTAAAGGATATGGAGTCTGTGTGACTGAAAGGCAGGCAGGAAACCTTGGTAGTACTGTACACCTATTGTTTTCATGGATAGTACACCTACTGTATACCAGGATCCAAACTTATTCTGCAGCTGTATCCAAGTTTCTAACCCCCAAAAGCTAACTGGAAACGTGAGAGAAAAAAGCAGGAGAGAAAGATTTCTTTGTTTATAAAATGTGAATTATTAGGCAATGGCAACACAGACAAACATTTTTCAGTGTCTGGCAGTCTGCAACAGTCTACTAGCTGCAGGAAACTTTTTATTTTATTTATACAGAATTTTTGCACCTAATTAACTGAAAAAATAAAAATGTGCAGAACTACCTGAAAGTAATTCAGGGAGCTAACAAAAAAAGAGAAAAATTTTTAAAAAGGGAAAAGACATATTTCCCCCACTTTGTGGGTGGTGGGTTGAACACAGGGACCTGTGTCATGGAGCTGCTCACCCTAAGAAGGAGTGTGATTCTTACACTTACATCATGTTATGTGGGGTCAGGCGTTGTCATGTGACAGGCCATGACCCTCATATAGATCATTGCCATGTAAACATAAAAATCAGACTTCATTTCTTGGAGACTGAGCAGTCTCAAGAACAGAATGAAGATATCTGGTCATAAAACTGCAGCTGCAATATTAGTGATATACAAAATCAATTCAATTTTTTTTTCTGACAAACAGAGGTAAATCAAACTTTTGGCTGCTCTTGGTTGGTGTTACTTGGTTGGAGGAATGTGGTGACTTTTACTTTTTTCTTTTTTTAAGGCCTTGTAGCAGTTTAATGAGTAAAAGTTATATAGCAGTGTAGAAAAGTACTTAATTTTACCCAAATGGTTTCTCTTTTTCCTCTGTGGGCATTTGTAAAAGTCTAGGTGGATGAGAATCTAATACCTTGCCCAGATTTCCATGCAGACAAACACTCCCATTTCACTGTTTCACCCAGTCTCTCACACCTTCCATCCTTCACCAGCCTGGTCTGCAGTTAGATGAGAGAGAGCCATTAAATTCAAGGCTGCCTGCATCTACCCAGTCCATAGCTGCTGAATGCCTCACACTGTGGGTATGTGGCATTGGCATGAGCAAGCATGGAACATGGCTCATCCTCTTACAGTCCCAGGGCAGCAACCAGATAAAAGACTGACCCTTCCTGAGGTCTCACTGATGCTGTGAGTCTCCTCCAAAGCAGGGTGCCCACACCAGCACCTGTATCTGCCTCAGCAGGGGCTGTGCTGCATCCCCTGCACACACAGGGCCAACAGGGACCAACACATAACAGCTGGCCTTCAATATTTATCACATAACCTCACACCATCTCCATCCCCTCCCATTTTGAGTGCCCCCAACCACCTGTGAGCTACACTGCATGGAGACCCAGGAATACCATAGGGCCAGTGGCAGGAGGACTTTGGCCCCAGCAAATTTACAAGCTGCCACCTCCCCTGGCACACAGCACATAGCGTGGAGTTTCTCTCCCCTTGCAGAATTGTGCTCTGGCATCTCAGCTTTGCTTTTCAAAGGGACTTGTCCAGTCCTTCCCTTTGCAAACAGATCCTTGCAAATATGGAAGAAGGAGGAGTCCCTCAGAGCTGCAAATTCTCCCAACCAGCTGTGGGGAATATACAAGGCCATGCTTGTAGTGTTTATCATGCTTCCAGCATAGCAATTAATTTGTCATTTATTTTACCAGTCACCTAATATTTTTACTTTTGTGTCTCAGCTTCCTTCTCCAGCTATTTCTTAGAAGTTTAACTGCATTCTAAGGTATGTTCCCTGGACCTTAAGGCACCCTAATTTCTCATTAGGCATTAGCTCTGCCCTCTAGTGCTGTGTGTAACACAGGGACTGGGGGTTACAGAGCCATGGCTGGTGTTCAAAAGCTGGCTGATGGTCAAACGCTAAACAGCCAAAAACTTACAAGTTGACTAAAGTGACTTGACATTTTTTGTGCCTTCTGGGAGTGGGTTACCAGTCTATTTCTAATCATTTAAACAACAGACCTCTTAAATACAGCCTGCCTAAACCCCAGTGTTTTACGGCATCAACCGGTTCAACTAAAATCTATTTAAGTGGCTCGACCTGTGGTTCTAATCCACCCCACAGGCTCTCAGCTGCTGGGAGTGTGACCAAGGGATGCATTGAGCAAAGGCAACTGAGAAAGTTCTGCACCACAGTGCCTGGAATTTAGGGTCCTGGTGGAAGGAACAGGTGAGCCAAAGGGAGCACAGGGCTCTGCTGAAGCAGAAGGTTTTTATGGCAGAGTGTCACAGTAACCAGACATTGTATAGTCATGAAATGTGAGTTTTGGCCAGGATGTTTTGTAGTTTGCAAGCCTCATGCAAGAACTTTGATAGTGCTTTGCGCTAAGCCAGTAGTATTTTTAAGTAGAGTTTTATGCAGACTCTAAAGTGCTGTGTTTTTCTAGTTCCACTTGGGGGAAATGACATTGCTCAAACGCACTGTAGCAGTTAGGATAAACCTGACATCTTTTCTAACTCAGCAGAACTGAGCTGAAAGCAAGGCTGTTGATATCAATATTTGAAATGCCTTCCCTCCTTGCACAAGCCAAGCATGCCATTACTAAGGTCACTATAACTTTTTGGTAAGACAATAAAAAACAGAAAAATGGGAAATGCTGAAGAAGCTTTGAGTCTTTTCTTGTCAGGGATGCTCATCCATACTTGGGAAGAAAATAACCTTCCACCCTCCCCATCTTCCCTTTGTCCACGTAGCATTCTTTCAGGTCAGAGCTCTTTACACCTCTCCATGATCTTTCCAATATATACAGGTACTTGGGGAGCATGGAACTGAGCATTTGGGAGCAGAAGGCTTCTCCGTGATATGTAAAGATCATTGAAAGAATTAGTATAGCAGAGAGTAGATCAGAAAAGCTCATGCAGATGTTTCCAAGCTAGTGTGGGAGTTTGGGGAATTGAAGCAGGGAGAAGGGGATAGAAGGAAAATTATCAAGCTCTTTTGCTTTTAGGCTGGAGAATCCTAATTTCTGTTTTCTCAATTCCCCCACCTCTATCTTTTCAGAACACATGTTTATCAGATTCCCTTCCATCTCTTCTCTTGCATCTTTTTGCAGCTTTCCTCCAACTCTTCAGCTTCTGAGTCTCATGGTGACACTCAGCCCTCCTGGTGAGATGTGTGGGTGTGGGGATGTGTGTCAAACACCCAAGCAACTTATATCAACAGGCCTACCTGCCACCAGTTTTACAATAGTTAAAGTTCACTTTGGGAGCATCACCTTGCATCTTCTCCCTTTCAAAGCACCCTACATTTTGTGTCAAGAAAATGGAGACACAACATTCAAAACATCCAAACACCATGTAAAACACACAAAGTTCCCTACACTTCCATCTTTGTAGTAAGTCCAGTCGTCAGGAGCTGACTAACAATTGGACAACTGTTAAGGCAAACCCCACAACTCCCTAATGGTGATGGGGGTTGGGCAAAACCATAATTTGTGTACCAAAATATGGTCTTAACAGTCTATGAGTTACTGTCAGCCCCTTGAACTGGTCAGCTCTTGCAAATGGGTTTGAGTTGAATAATGTAAGGAACTGTAAATGGTGTGCCCACAAATGCCAGGCTACTAACATTGCAACCATTGATTTTTATTACCCACTACAAAAATAGTAGTGGATTATTATTAGGTAAAAAATCCCTCTGAAAATATATATTTGTTGTTACATTAAATTTAAACGTACACCAAAACATGCTCTTTCAGCAGTGGAAGTAGCCAGGATATTTTTGATATTAAAACATTTATTTAGAAAAAACCCCACCTATTAGCCCTCATTTGGTTAAAAAAAAAAAAAAAAAGAAAAATCAACACTGTGTGTCCTCAAAGAATTGATCATTTTAACTCCATAAGTAGAAGGAAATTTGTAATAACTCTGTATTCCTAGGCCAGTCCAGGGGTTGAATATTCCTACTGAGAAGATGAGTAATTTCTTTTTAACATATTAATCACATATTTGATTTGCAAACAAAACTGAACCCTGCCCTGAAGTTTGGAACATCTGCAATTTGTAATTGTACAAAGGAGCTGGGAGAAGGGAATTGAAACAGAAGCTTTTTGTGTGTACGTGCATGCATGCACACACACCCACACGTGTGGTGAGTGTGCTCGTGTGGGTGCAGGAGAAGAAGAGAAGGAGAGAAAAAAGGAGAAATATTTTCCTGGGTTCTTTATCTTTGCTGCTCAGGACCTGGCCATAGGTGATTTCCAGGCATGGATCTAATGCTGCAGACTTCATCACATGCTGATACCATCAAAATTACATATGTGGCTAAGGCTTCCCACTGGGAGAACTTTTGTATTTTTTCTATGGGCCTCATAAGCATGTGATATGTTTCATGAAATGTATGAAAAAGGTGCTCTAAAGAATGAAATTAAGTTAGATTTAAAGTTCAATATTCACTAAAAAAAAAGTCTATGGGATAGGAAGCTTAAATAGCAAGCTATTTGAATAAATAAAGGAAATATTTTAATAAAGAAACCATTATTTAATTATACAATAAATATTATCTAATTTAAGTGGCTGAGGTATTGCTGACCAAGTTACTTTACTAAAAGTCAATTTAAAATAAGCAACAAATTATTGGCCAAGACATAACGCTTGAAGTAAGTCTGTCTCAATCTTGTTTGGTCTTTAGTCATAGCATATTTATCAATCCATCTTTTCTTTTTATTTGCCTGATCTTTTTTGGTCTCTTTCAGTCTATTTGTTGCCTTTGCATAGCACAACCAGTACTTAGTACTAAGCCAAGTAGTCTTAAGGGAGGAGAGATGAGAGAGAGCTTTGCATGTGAATGCCTAGTGCAAATATTCTGTGCCTTTGTGTGCAATAGAGAGAAGTTAATGAAAATTCAAGTTTTTTCTATGTTTCAGCTGTTTACTGGTCAGAGTTGTACCACAATAGCCATCTTAGCTTCTCATCTAAGTCACAGAGTCAATACTTCTCTGGTTATGTATTCATCACTCAGTGAGAACACTTCCTTCCAGGTAGATTGTATACAAGAAGACTTCTTCTAATTTTGGCTTTGCATTTGAAATCTGGTGGGGGGTGTGTGAAATCCTGACATTTACCAAGATTAAATATGGCTCACCAACTACAAGAAAGCTAAATCCAACCTCCCAAAACTAGATAACGCGTTAATTACTCTTCATTCCACAGGGACACGGGATACGTGGAGTAGCTAAGGAGGCACTAAACGTGACGCCTCTATTTCACAAGCTGTAAGAGTAGATGGTTGCAAAGAGAACACATCATGGCTCATGTTATAGAAATCTTGAACATTCACTGACATAATTAAAAGAAGATTGGAGGCACTTCAATGTTTATTAAGTAGGATGTCTCCGATTTTTGGGGCAGAGAGAGAAACATAAAAGAGTTAGCGCAATGGAAAGACAATTTTACATCACATGAAAGGGATAAGAATGCTACAGCAGATACAGCAGAAAAAATATACAGAAGACTAAAAGGGGAAGAAATTCTAAAATAGAGAAGAACCTTTTACTGTGAAGAAATTGCCAGACTTCTGTGTTTTGCTGAATTGTTCCTTCAAATCTTCTGCAAGTCATGCATCACATATACTCAGGCTATCAAAAATCAGGCTGTGATAGCCCTCAGCAGAGTGACATATCTGCTAAAGAAAGCAAATTTTTCAGATTTAATTTCAAACCTAAGAATTTTAAGTGTCCCTCCAACCCAACCCTCTAAAGATCTTTGAATTTCAAGTTAACTTGGCCTTCTCAAAGACACATATATGCAGAACTATATGAGTGTGCAGCATTTAGAAGTTTGAAAATACCTGCTCTCCAAAGGTCCACCTGCTGCTGCCCATTTGCTTTGGCAGGGTTAATTCTTGGTTAAATACTGGTACAACTTCAAATAATTAATTACAGATGCATAGTTATTTATAGCCCTGATAGGTTCCAGAGCTCCAAAGCAGCTGTCATACTAAAGGACAGGCATAGGCAGAATTATGTTTGCTCTTTGTTAGCTTTGCTTTCTCCTCCTAAATCTTTCCCACAGTGAATATTTCCATCCTCCTGCTGCATCTTGGTTTCCACCCTTGCTCTCCTTTGTCTTTTTTGTTTCCTTAAGTTGCTGCCTCTCCTTCCCTAACTCTCTGTTCTCATGTTTTTATTTGTACTAACTTGTCCACTTTCTTCTTCCTCTGTCCTACCCTAGACTACAACAAGCAAAACATGAGGTGAGCAAAATGAATGATTTCACCTGCAGTAAGCTTATTACACATCTTACACTATTTGGTACATGTACCCTTAGCATAGGGCTAGGGCTGGACTTGAGAAATAATAATTTTTATTTGGAAAAGAGAAAGTGGCTTTCCTCTTTCTGAGAAAACATTATCTGAGCGTACCTTGAAGGCTAAGAAACCAAAGGCAAATAAAAGGAACCTCAAATTGATTATTTTTAAGCCAGAAGGCAAATAAAAAGGAACTCCAAATTGATTATTTTTAAGCCACTCTCATCATGTATGATTTTGGAACATTTAGTGCTGGTAACAGTGCAGCACAGATCAAGCAGAGGATTTGCCAAAAATCAGTCTAAGCTTTCTCCATACATTTGCTTCCTCTTCTACTCTTACCTTAAATCTTAGTGCAGGATTTTTTAGGACTGATTGTTAAAATCTATTGCCTGCAGCAGTGTGTACCCTGAAAATTGGTGAAAAGAAGAAGTGGTGATTGAAATAAGGAATAGAGGAATTTTGTGACTGTTGTGCTTCCTCCTTTCTCAATTCCCCAGCGTGGATGGGCTCTAAGTCTGGCTCTGAAAACAATGTACTTTTCTGCTTCATTTCTATGGCTGGTCCCCCAGGCCACCTGTACTCTTGTGATCACAGAGACCAAATGATGGCGAAAAGAGTGGTACTGTGACTGCACCAGGTTCCCAGGAACGAAAGGGGAACATGCTAAGCCACAGCATCATCTATCTTCACCTTGGGTGTGAGGGATATTGCTTAGCTTTGTTTTTAACAGCCTCAATGGTGTCTCAGTAACAGCTCAGCTTACATAAAATCTTCTCTAAACTTGACCACATCTTGGTGATGGGTGAAAAAGTGTTTAACTCTCATCCACCTTTGTATTTTCTATTTTGTTTTTGTTATGATAGGGGCCAGAACCATCAAAATATTACAAATCTGTGATAATGGTCCCAGTTCTCAGTTGTTTCCTCCTGTTTGTGTAGACATGGTGTCTCACACCCTGGTCATACTGGAAATACCCAGTGACATGTGCCTCTCTGTGCAGCTGCTGTCTTATTTCTCAATCACTTCCAGACATGAATTTATCTATTCCACTCTGAGCTGATCTGAAGCTCAGAAGTCAGAAACTGTGGAATCCATAAGGGAAATAGCACACAAAGAAGAAAAACAGCTATTTACAATTATACCGACTGGGGTTTTTCCAAGAAATTCCTATTTTGTGTATTCCTCTGCCCATGGTGTTTCAGTTTCTGCGGTGGATAGCTTGATGGATCTGAATTGGAATGACGTGCAACACCGACAGGGCAGAAACAAATGCAGAAACCTTGGCAGGGCTGCTGTTGGCTGCCTGCTGGGGTGGAGCACATGGAGGCTGATCAGTGGTGTAGCTCAGGACACGGCGAGTTAGGGCTCAGTTGCTGAGAGCGAGCCATGGAAGAGGTTCAGCCATTCCTGTGCGAGCAGCACCGAGCACAAGGGTTTTGTGGGTGCCTCGCAGAGGTGTGTGCCTGCACACATGGTGTGAGGAAGACAAATGTCTCTAAAGCCTCAGCAATGCTAGGAGATCAGACTCAGGTTCACCTTTCCAGAAGTGCATCAAGTTCTTTTTGCACATTAATGCCACCCTGTTCCTCCTCTATGTGCAGGCACACCTGTCTCCTTCCTGAACACTCTTGCCATTTCTAAGTTTTCATGCTACTGAGTAAATGGGAATAAAACGGGCTCTAAACTTACCCTGCTTCTTTCCTGAGCTGCACAGGAAGATAAGGTGCTTAAAATCTGCATTAATATCCAAAGCTGAATGGCACATTTAAAAACTGGCAGTGTCCTTTTCAAGAGTCAAAGGGTCTCTCAGAGATAGAGCCAAGCTGCTAGAAAAATTCCTGACTGTAACGCTCATTTGTCCAGTTCATAAATCTGCCTTCCTATTCTTCAAAGTGCCAAAAGTTATCTAGCCAGACATCCAGCTTTTATAAGACAATCTAACAAGCTGTCTGGCTCAATTAGTTGAACTCTGATGGTGCTCCAGATTTTCAGTCAGCAGACCACTTTGTAAGGAAAATATCTACTTGCAGACCCAGTTCCCTTCCAGTACTGGTAGCTTAACCTGCGATGTTACAGTTCTTATATGCTTTTTTTCAATGAACCACAAGAAAAAGCTCTGCAGTCCATCCACACTCCACAGTTTCAGCTCTTCAATTACTCAGTCCGTTTTTTTCTTGGCCTTCTTCACTGTAAATGGTGGAGGCAATATTTTCTATGGTCTGGTTGTGCAGAACTCAATGTGAAAATAAAGAAGCTACATGCTTGGTTATGAGTAAGAAATTCTGAATAGTACAAAAGTACTATTTGGGGCATCTTCAGCCTGAGCTCACTCTGTTCTTGGATAATCCTGTAAGAGATTGTTCTATATGACCACAGATGTAAGTGGCCCCACAGAAGCTGAACTCTATTACCAGGTTAGGCTGTATAGCCAGGTTATATCTAAATTCTGTTTCCATTATAACTTCTAGTACAAAGCTGATATTGCTCAGTTAAACAGAAGCAGTCCTTTTAAAAGCACAGTTAGGACTTTTGATCAATAAAGAGTAAAATAATTACTAGAATTACAGACTTGATGCGATGCCTCTTTCTAAAAAATGACACACTTGAAAAAGTAACTCTTTTTACTCGCTACCCGATTAACCTAATCTTTCAAGTTTTATCTTTGTCAGTCAACACACAGAGAGATTCACTTTCTCTCCAGGCAGAGATGCTTTCACCTTCCTGATTTTCTACTGTTCACCACTAGTGACTTCAGGAACATTCCCACTACTGGTCCCAAGAACCTGTCTGCTCTGGTGATCCCTCACTTGTGATGTAAGCATCAGTAAGTCACCCTCACAGGCAAAACTTGAAGGTACAAAATCCAACCAGAAACCTGAAAAACTGGAGTTTCATAATGAATCGTTCCCCATCATTTCATGCAGGGTTTCCTTTTTTTTTTTAAACATTGGACATGCAAAGCTTATTCAAATACATTCTATCCTCTGACTGAAAGTTGACAGCGATAAAATTCTCAGTCATGCAAAACACAAAGAAAAAAGGTAAATACACAGTAGGAATGCAGTGTTATTAGAGCACTTATGTGTTCAAGATTTACTACATTTCAGCAAGCAAATTCAGCAAAACCATGTAGATTAATTTTTGTCTGTGTTTAGTTTTTGGATTTTGAATAACCTTCAACAATACAAAATTAATCCAAATAAGATACTACTTCTGTATAGTACATCATTACTTAATTCTGTACTAATTTTTCAACTAAAGGCATAAAGTATAAGACAACAATTTATCATCCTGTATGAAGAAAATATCAGAGAATAAAAGCTATTTTTAAACTAGTTGCATTGACTTCAACACATTCTAGAGCAGACCTTTTTTCATGAACTTCACAAGTTAATATGCTATTTTTATGAGAGATAATCAGCAGGATTATGCAGAAGGATGTTGGCACTGTAACACACTGTAACAGAGTAAAACAATTCTCGAAATACTAGTCATTATTTTCAGTTATGTTTTCTATTTGATTGTTAGAAGCCAATCTTGTTGATCCAGCAATATACACTTGGCTCTGCAGCCACTGTTGTCACTTAATAATGCCTTGGGAAATCCTATGCCTTTGAAACTCCATGCAATTCATCTAAAAGGAGCCAACATTAACACTCAGATTGAATTAGAATATAGAAAAATACACGAAGAAAGTTGTTTAAGGACAAAGTTGTCTCCAGCTAAAATTAAGCACTGATTCACAGTGACATTATGAAAACACTAAACTGTACATTAAAATTCCTAAACATCGCTGCTATTCACAACAGGCCAATGCAAACATTTGTTACTTCTCTGTCTGCGAGGGAATTTGTAAGTTAGGAAAATGATGTCAGTATAAAAGAATTCAAAAGTAATTTTATCTGATTGGCAAGTGAGTTAAAGTACTGAGATACTAAATAAATATTTGACAGCACCATTCCATAGTATAATTTATTTCACATATGCACTAAATTAAAAGGAAAGCTTTCCTAAACTGCAAGCAATTTCCGGGCAAACCACTAAGCAGGATGAGGGTGATCGTTGCCATTGTGTCATGGCACAGCACCTTCTTACCCTTGTAAAGGTCACCAGAATTTTGAGCAAATAATCAAAACCACAAAGCAGAGAATGGTACAGTAGGTTCCGTTTTGTCACACTTGTGACAGGGAATTTAATTTTATACCACTGAGCATTTCTTCTTATGAGGCTGAGGAAACAATGCTGAATGCCTGGCCTTGTATTTGTGTCAGCAGGGATATCACTATTGATAAGGAGTTCAGAGTTTTGCCTAGCAATGTGCGTTGCTGGGAAAATTCATTCCATGACAGGGCTGTTATAAAAAACCTATTTTAATTATTTGATGCTTCTCAATAAGGGCGTGTGTAAAAATGTGTTATTCCTGCAATGACCAGTTCTCACAGGCACATAATGACACAGGTGAGGTGTGCAAGAACTGTTAGATGGGCTATACAAACAGACCCAGAACTCAGAAATACTTTCAGAGACTGTAGCAAGATACAGTGTGCACCATTTCTTGTTGTGTGGTGAAATGGAAGTTGCAGAGGCACTACACGTTTGGGTCCCCACAGTTTTGGCAAGGTAGGTCTATTCAGTGGTTCCTTCCAAAGTAGATTTTCTATGAAAAATCTGGTGATCTGAGACACAAGCAAAGAGTCTCACATCATTACAAGGGTATAGAGCTGCATTTATAATACTGTAATTATGGAGATAGATAATCAGCCTGGTTTAGACCTTGCTGAAATGCAAGGATCTAAGTTACAACTAAAATTCCCTGAAATTGAAAGACTTGTATGCAGGATTTTTATTAAATCTCCTGTAGAGAAAATAAATAGTTGCAAAGTTCAGCTGGTTTATATCCCAGAGGACTTATCTAAGGCATGGTTTATAAGTAATTATGCAGAAACATAGGTAACACTTAAAAAATGCAAGCCTTACCCATATGTAATATCATATGGTTTGTAATATCATGTGCTTTTAAAATTGCTGTACACCTTACAACAATGCTTTGGATATTAAATGTAAAGCAAAAAGTATTCAATACTAGTTCCACTTACAAAAAAATCATCATAAAATCTGTGCTTTTTTGCCCTTTAGAGAAAAAGAAGTGTTGTAGACATCTATTGTCAAAAATCCAAAAGAAGAGAAATGCAAATGCAAATTAAAACCCAATTTATACGGTGAGATTAAATTCAGAATAACAATTTTCTCTTTTTTTAAATAATATATTTTATGGTTTTTGCTTTGTTTTCTCCCCATAACTTAGAGAAGCGAGAAATACCTACTGATTATCCTACAAATCATGAAACCTTGACTAACATGTCTTTAACATGCTTGAACTATTAAAAGAAAAGTGAATATAGATAGCATTGAAGGTTTTACTTGTTTAAGTATAAAGGTAAACATGTAAGTTCACTCTCAGTCTAACAATTTATACGTGACTGTACATGCTCTCCTCTTCTTGACATACTTTCTGTCATGTATGCAGGGTCCTTTTTCTAGAGAGTGCTAATACAGAAACATGCATTTGTTGTGAAGCTTCCCTAATACAATGCCGGGTCTGTGTGGCACTTTGGCATTGTTCTGGGTGAAAAGCATTACATGCACATAAGCTGTGTCATTAAAAAAAACAATCTGGGAGATTAGAAAGCATGAAAGCGAGAAAGAAATTGGCCGTTCTGAAAGAAAACAGTGGTGCCAGGAAGTCAACGTTTTATCTTCCTAGGCTTGCAGTGCAACATAATCACCAGTCTGAAGTAGCTGTTCACTTTGTTTATCACTGTAAAATAAACTCTCTTTGTGTGCATTTACGTTCTGTTGCACTTTGGAATTGACTACAAATCATGTCTATGGAAACACCAGCAACACACCATTTTCTAACAATGAGCAGGAGGAGTTAGAAGGTTGACTCATAAGTCAGCATGTACTTAGTTACCCACAACTAGCCTGATTTCCAAACTTCAGAGGTCTTGATATCTTCTTTGTAATTCTTCCTGTTTTAAAACTTTCCCCCTCGATGCCCATGAGCAGCTGCTATACATGCAATCTTTTGGGCAAGTACACCTGTCCCCAAACTGGACACAGATTGGATACAACTGTTTGGTTTGTAGAAGTTGAAAGAGTTATTTGAATGACAGGTTTAGGTAATTTGATGTATAATTTGTGGCAGATGTTTGGACTGTCTGTATGACTTCAAACTGCAGGGAAAATAACGACTGTTAAATTTAATAGCATCTCTGAGAATATGAATGTGTGGTATAAAGTTATGGCATGCTGAATGAGAGTTGTTTTAGTAACACTTTAATTAAACAGCTACTGTGAATGCCAAATCCTGTGTGCCTAAATTGGTGAAATTCAATGAAAACATATTACAGCTACATCTGCCTCTGACCACACCTGGGTGAGCTGAAGCATGATATATTCTGGTATCTAGGCTAAGTGCCACACAAGAGCTGACTTGTTCTTTGGTTACTACAAAATTGACAGAAAACATCTTGTTTTTGACAGGAAATGACTTCAATAAAGAATATATTGCCACCACAATACCTCACTGTTTTCCATGTAATATTACTGAAAAATACATTTTTGGTAGGTGAAAAATTTTACCATGGGTTCTAAATTGCACTACTCTTCTTTCTCTGATCTTTAAGTGTGTTGACATCCAGCTTTTCCTTCATTGTTCACTCCTGTCACAACCCCAGTGCAGTGCTGGGTAGTCCATCAAACTGTACTAGTTTCTCTTCTAGCCTTTCTCTGAGCACAGGCTTCACTTCCCACTGATATACATGGTGTCTGGAGAACTGGTTCATTTTGAAATGAGGTTGGTTTACCACCCTGTGTTGTAAATGTCACTCTAACAGTGCAAACACATACGTTGGTTTGGCTTATCCATGTCTTTCAGATCCTCTGTGTTATGCTCCAGTAAATTTTACCACAGAACCTTTGCAATAGGCACATTCCACCCACCCGAAGCCTAATTCTCTATAAATATGCTCACATAAATGCCTTGCTCCTCAGTATCATTTTCTAGTTCATTTCTGTAGCTTGGCCATTCTTGCTGCCAAGTGTCGTTTTCATCTGGAAAGGATAAAAAGACAAGCAAAGTAAAATAAATGTGCCTACAAAATTAAAAAAAAAATTGATAAGGCAACTGGAACTGATGTTTGTTTGTTTATGATCTCAGATTTGCAACAAGGGTGTGATATTAAGATTATCAGACTTTTGTTCAACTGAGGAAAATCAAATGGTGGTAGCAAAGGTATTGCTAAGAAAAATTGTTAAGACAGTCAGTTCCTCACTCTTACTGAACAAGGAACCTGTCTGCCTTCATCCATTGCAAAGGGAACACAGACACTGTGTTTGTAGAAGCAGCACATGCAACACATGTAATTCTGTGGCATCTGTTACACAAAGGCTGCAACTTGTCTGGCAATACCTGCAGCCCCAGACTATCCTTACCTTTTCTGAGAAGAAATACCCTTTGATTCATCCATCTGCAGGACAACTGGAACCTTCAGGCTGCAGGACAATGCCAACAAAAGAGGTAAGTGGAAGAGGTAAAGCCAGAACAAAGTGGCATCCTCTTGCCTGGGTCAAAGCTCTCTTGTCCTGGGGTCAGCAAGGCAAAACATCAGCCAGCAACAAAGAAGGCAAATAGCATCATGGGCTGTGTTAACAGGAACACATCCAGCAGTTTCAGAGAAGTTATTATCTCCCTCTGCTCAGCACTTATTAGACCAGAACTGGAAAACTGCACAAAGTTTTCGATCCCCAGTACAAGATAAATTGGAGTAAGCTCGGTGAAAAGCCACCAGAATGGCTGGAGAGAGGTGGAGTGCTTGTCCCATGGGAAAAGACTGAGGGACCACAGGTTACTAAGCCTGGAGGAGAGAAGAATTTGGATCTAATAGAAGACTGCCAGTACCTGTTGGGAGGCTGCTGAGAAGATAGAGACAGGCTCTTCACACAGTGGTACAGGATAGAAGCACAAGAGACAACAGATACAAGATAAAAAGCAGGCTTTTGCCAGACGTTAGGAACCCCTTTATCTCTATGAGGATAATCAGGGAGCAGAACATGTTACCTAGAAAGACTGTGTCATCTCCATCATTGGAGCTTTTAAAGACCAGACTGGCTAAAGTCCCAAGCCACCTGCTCTGATCTTAGAGCCAATCCTACTCTGAGCAGCAAGTCAGACAGGATGACTGCCTGAGATACCCTCCAAGCTGAATTACTCTGTGATTCTGTAATACTAAATCATTATGTCTGGTGTTCAGAAAAACAGCTGCTGGAAAAGGCAACTTTAGTTACCTCTTTTGTGTTGATTTTACCCTGTCTGACATTCTGCACTCAGAAGAATGCTGGGTTGCACTCTGAAAAATTTTAAGGCTAATCCAAAACCATGCCTCTCTTCCCAATTAATAACCTCTAGAGAGCTGACTCTTGGGAAATGTAGAGACTTCTGGTGTTTCCATTTAATTCTTTTTCTTCTAGCACCGTATCTCTCAAATCCGCACCTCAACCCTGTTCTGCTGCTGTAGTTGCTAAATGCCAGGAATACAGCAGGAGGATGACCACGGATAATTCCAGTGCAACCACATAAAATCAGAGGGAAAACATCAGGAGGAAATAATGCTGCAGAATGTTATAAAATAAGTATTTTCAAGCCAAGTAATTTAATTGGTATTTAAAAAGCTTTTTTCCTACCTTCCTTGCATAAGATTAGCTTGCTTGCCACTGCTTTAGGATTGATACTTTTTCTCAGCCCAGAAGATTACATTACACAAAGTCACACTATACATTATTGGTATTAATAGCTTAGCATCAAACTCACACTTCTAACAATGATAACTCCTTCTGCCTGAAATCTGCTATTGTTTCACCCTGCTGCCACCAGGCCTCTGTAAAACATCTGTTTTTCATCCATCCTCACTCTCCTCCAAATTTTGACTCTTCTCTGCACAGTTGCAGAGATCCCAAGCCTGCTCATTTTCTGGCTGCTTCCTGCCTTCCTTGAGAGCCAGAGTCAGGACTGGCAGGAAGTGAAAACATGTAAGGTCAATCAATCTCCTGCAGAAAATATACACAGCAGGCTTCGTAAAAATCCTATAGATGAACGACACAGGAGGTAAGGCATGCTCCAGCAAGTGACCTTAAATAACACATTAATTAATTGGCATAAGAAAGGAGACATTGAAGTTGAATGTGAGACCTGACACCCAACACCTGTGTTGTCTGTAGATGTCACTTTTTTCCTAGAGGCAGGTGATATTCAGGCTCCACAAGGAACAACTTGGGGAACGTCTGTTTGCCTCTTCCCAGTAATGGGACATCACATCTATGTCAGATGGGACCAACAGCAATTATTCAAGGCATCAGGGCCTCTCCACACACAAGGTAAATGCTTTTATACCATTTAGCACTGGATGTAAAATGTTCATGGACTTCCAAGGAAATCCTAAACCATGCCAAACCTTGACCCAGTGATGTAAGTATCATTTTTGATGGACTTACTGAAACTGGGACCTTTCCCCTATACTGTATCTTTGAAATGTTTTCTCTATAGGAGGTACACAGTGAGTGTTATTTAATGTGGAAAACCTCTATTCCTGCAAAGCTCTCGTCCTCCAGAAAATTGAAACAGCATCATACTTTTCTATTTTCCAAATAAAGGACTATCAAAAAAAAAAAAAAAAAAGTGAATTGCAGACTATGGATTCCTGAACTAATTTCATTAATGCCAGTAGAACTAGAATGCAGATTAATTTAATTCTGTGACGTTGAGGAAAGAAACTGATAAATTTTGGAAGTTTTTTGTGTGCCTTTATTTTTCTGGTAATGAAGGGACACAAAAATATATTCTGTATGGATCCATATATTGTCTAAATAATATATTCAATATGAAGTAAGTGTGATTCACCCTTCATAATTTATTATTCTCTTCATGAATGTGCTTATTGCAACAGATAGTTGCAGCATTGCCATTAGGATTTTGTCACCATTTCATGTAAACCAAACTGAAAGCTATTTTTATATTATATATCCAATATTTAAGAGACATTTCCTACATAAAAATGTAGAGATTATGGAAATTCTTTAGAAATATGGTCTTGGCCTTGTTTTTGCACGTTCTTTTGCACGCTTTTTTGGATATGTTACAAAATTTCCAACCAACCGTTAGTAATAGATTTAGCAGTTGTTTCAAACTCTCTCAAGTCCTTGTTCTCAGTTTTATTCCACAGAAGGCAATTTAGGGATCCATCTGCAAATTCTTGCTATCCAAAGCAGTACTTGCTACCATTAATAGTCCTTGAGAAATCAAAGTAGCCAAGTACTTTATCTAGTAATGGGAGTCTGGAGGACTGGAGATGAAGTTGCAAATGTTCATTTAATTTTGGGAAGATGTTCAGGCAGGCCATGTTTCACACTAGAAGTGTATATACCATGTTTAGTAATGCCTTCCTTCTAGTTCTAACACTGCCTCTGCCCAGTTGTATGTCATTGAACAGGGGTCACAGTGGGCTGTGCTTCAGTTTATCTTGATTTAGAATAGAAACAAAACCTGTTCCTAGGCATTTGGGAACAAAATGCTTCATTAGATAATTTGAGAACTAACAGAGCCAACAACAGAAGTACACTGAAGTTTTCAGTGGAAATACATCCTTCTGAAAATCCATGGAAATAAACATTTTCAGAAAATCTTACCCTATCTATCATTTCTATATGGGCATCACGTTTGTGACTCCCACTGTTTCTGTATCCAGTGGTCCCACCCAGGGGTCCATTACAGTGAACATTAAACATCCTGACAGCATTAATATTTATGCTTCACTTTGTACATATAATTGTGTTTGTATCTTGAGGCACCTAATTTCAGGCTCCCTATCCAGTCAATAGGGAGCTCATGGATTCTTTATTTTCCACAGGTCATTATAAAGACAGTATGTTCTTCTAGCCTAAGCAGCTAATTTAGATGCTTAAAACTCAGCTGTGTCCAAAACTGTGCATTGAAGCAACTGAATGCCAACAAAAGAGAAACCTCAGGCATGAAGTTCAAAGTAGTAATTTGGGAAGGAATCATTACCAAAAGGAGCAATGGCTATATAAATTTGGTATCTTTGCTGTCTCTTCATCCCTGTTCTGTATGGTGCTCCAACCTTTTGTTGGTGAGCCAGATGAGAAGGACCTCTCTGCATTTAATTGTAATCCAAAGAGTCCAGGGTTTCAGAATGTTTACGTTTTCAAAGAATCAAGCACATTTTTCAAAATTAAGAAATCACAGATGAGAAATATATGATAATGGAAATGGCAGAGGTATAAAATATCTCTTCTGTTAAAGCAACAGAATGTTTTCAAAGTTTAGAGAAAATAGACATCCTGCCAAGGCATTTGACCACAATAATTTTCATTCTTCATTTAAAATTCTAGTATTTATTTTCTCCTTTTCTTTCATCCAATAAAAATCCATTAAGGTTTCTACCTACTGCAACAAAACAGATACAAGGATTTTTAGTTTAGGTGCCCAACAACTAACTACATTATTTCACAGTTGCAAACTAACATTATTGGAAAATTGCAAGATACTTTTTAGAGCATAGAATGGGTTTATCAAACAAAATTTTCAAACTGCAGACTTGTTGGTAGCTACGACATATGTAACCTAAATTCAGATGTTAGGTCTGCTAAATTTTATGAGTAATTTGAGTGGAACAAGCTGAGATTTTTTTTCTGGTACTTTTTTGCAAATAAATATACATGCATTCCCCCAAAATACAAAGCTCAAGAAAAAAATCTTTGCAAAGCATCTTTAAGAGTTCACATTTGTATCCTTTAGTGAGTGGCTTATAAATGTCTTTAAATCAAAAAGAAAAAAAAACAAAAAACACTGCAGCACAGTGTATAAACAAAGGATTTTATTTTACTTTGCACAGGGTATCCTATTCCATCACTGCTTCTGCCACCCTAATATATTCACATGACTGCATCAAATGGGAACTAATTCAAAGGAGTATTAAACAGTAAGTTTTATTGGCATTTATTATGACACAGACAGAACATTAGGACATGCAATAAAATACCACTCTGCTTGTGAACCTAAGTTTTATTTTCATTTGCAACCACACAAATCTTGCCACAGTGATTTTTTTTATACCTCTAATTTTGCTTCGTTTTTTTAAACATAGCTCCAAGCCAACTATGCTACTGGGGAAACCATACATGGTCAAACTGCTACCAAATGTCTGTACCCTGTGCACTGTTGATCGACATATGCAACAGCAGCTAAATATATGTACTATGTCCTTCTCTGGAACTCAAGCTAACTTTCCAAACTTTAATCAAACTAATTCTCCCAAACAAATATTTTCTAAGGGCAAATGTGATAGGAATTTCAACACCTGTTACTTAAAATTAAATTAAAATGAAATTAAATTAAAAAAACCTGAGCAGAGATCCTTCTGCAAGGCAAATGAAAGTGTGCTCTGAAATGCAATTTAAATATACCATGTTAGAAGAAGTACATAGTGAGAAAACTCTGGAGCTGGACATGGAGGAACCTTTATAGCAGCCCTCTGGTTTTGTGCTTACTGAACTACATCAGTAGGTGAGGGTAAACAATCACACAGACACTTACAGGACTGGTGCCGTGGCTTATCAAAGTCTCTCACACAGATGATAATTGTCAAACTTTGCCAACTCATTATTACTATTATTATTATT
>VZRX01009378.1:0-50002 GCA_013398075.1 Notiomystis cincta | reverse complement strand
CTGCCTGCCTGCCTGCCTGCCGCGATAGGCACTAGAGGAACACTAATTGATGGATTTAAGGAGTGATGAAATTAATGAGTCCTTAGATCCTCAGTAATGCCTTCAACTGATCTGAAGAGATGTGGGAGCAGTGTTCTAAAGCACAGACTTTGTCATGGGAATTTGTTCCACCCAGTGCCCACTGGAGAAGGAGATAGAAAATTTAGAGATAGGGATGTGATAGTGAAAAAAATGGGTTCTTACTCTTTGATGGCTTGCAGTGCTGTGAATGCAAAATAATTTGGAAGAAATCATAGGAATTACACTGCACAAAGTTAGTTTGAGAATTAAAAGTGATCCATGGTGAACAAACAATGTCTTCTATTAAATTTGTGCCCCTGCAGTGAAGAACAATGTGAGTTCAAATGTAAATATGTCCTTTATGCTGCCACTTTTCCTGTGGCAATTGCCAGAACAGGGCAGATCTTGTTGAGAGTGAGTTTTGATCCCAGCTTCTCAGAGTTTGGCAACTGCAAGCTGAGGGGCAGAACATAAGTGTGGTGATGAGCAGAGTTGATAACAGGTAGATCCAGTGAATGATGACCGAAGGAGGAAGGGGATGTTGGAGTAGCAAGACTCCGACTCAACAGGAATTTAAGATCTACTGGCCTGAAAGTGTTGCTGAAGCATTTTAGGGGTGACAAGAAAGTGAAAGAGAAGCAGTATTGATACAGAAACACGAAACTGAATTCAGGAAGTGAATTAGTGCTCATGTGTATTCTTTTCCTCCGTGACTTCTGAGCGTCTTGTTTGAATCCCCTAGGAGCTGACTCTGCCACAGGGGTAGGGCACGGGCTGCAACACGGCCCTTAACCCCAGTGCTGTCCACATATCTCCCTGAAAGGTGTCTGAACAAATGGCCCCACACTCTTGGGGGACTTCTGAGCTCAGGTTCCTCCATCATCCCAAAGGCAGCACTGCTGGGCCTCCTTGCCCCTCTGCCCTGCCTCCTGAACCACTCCAAGTATGGCTCACTTGTTTTTCTTGCCCCTTCCCAAAGCTCCCCTAACGTTAAAAAGCTAAGTGCAGGTTTATTTTTAACAGTGTCCAACTGTTAAACTGTCCAGATGAGACTGATCAGTGCAAACCCAGCCATCCCAAAATGAAAATTTGTATTGACGCAGTCCTAAATCCACAGGGATGAATCCACAGTTTCATTAGGAAGAATACATAGGTAAAAATACAATTTTGCTACTTTCTCGATACATGAGGTGTACCATGGAAAAGCTGGAAAAGTATAGAAAAACATAATTAATGATTGTCCTCACGTGTCTCAGTAGCCATCCTTATCTGCATTTCTAATAAATGCTTGTAGCAGGAAAAAAATGGTCTTGGGATGCAAATTATTTCTGCCTTATAAAAATCCTCTGATGTCTGTAAAATATTGGGGTTTCACTGAATGTGTTCAGCTGATTTTTGGAACTGCTGGCTCCTGGTGCTGACTGCAGTACAAACAGGGATCAGGTACCAGGTTTTTACCTTTACCACTCGGTTATCCAGTCCTTTGGTGTGTTCTTCGAACTCCTCTCCCACAGTGAAATCCACATCATAGTTTCTGAAAGTACTGAGTGTTCTTGTCTTAAAATTGTTCCCATTTTGAACAATCTCCTTTGTTTGTTTCAAGTGTTTTGCAATCTTACGAGTTGCAAAATCAATACCTGTCAAAAACCAGAAAAGAGAGTGAAAATTCCAGTATTTGCTAACAAAAATTAAACCCTATAGCATTTCTATTTCCATTTAAAAAAAAAAAAGAAGTGGAACACAGTTCCACAAATGGTGCTTTTACCTCCAACATTTTTCAGAGAAAAAGAGAATTTCAAATAAAAATCTTGTGTTTACAAGTACACTTTCAATTTGAGGATCTTCCACTGATAATAAATTTATTTATTAACAAGCTGTCTGTGGGAATGTTGTGAGCATATAACATACAACCAGCAGTGAATAGATGCTGGTGTGTGAGATCACCCAGATTTCCAGGGTTTTTTGAGAATGTGGAGCAAGAGGGGCTGTTAAGACTGGCAGAGCCTTTTTGGCCTCACTCACACATCAGCTGTGGCGTGCCATTCCCATCTTAGCTGGACACCCATTCCCTGTCCTAGGCATACAGGGAAACTCCTGGAGTCTGGAGGTGCTGCTGTGTGTCCTGCAGCATTGCAGATGCTTTAGGCCACCCCCAAAGAAGGATCTCAGAATAATATTCCTTGTCAGAAATGGAGCATGTAGAATGGGTGTGTAATCAAGGGAGAACGAGTATCTAATCAAGGGGACCTGCATGTGTTACTTTTATGATGGACGTATAGTCTGTGGGAGTATACAAGAGGTTAATTAATTAACTTAAAAGAATGAAAATTATATTAATGGGAAAAGAAGCAATCAAATAAAAGCCTGAAATCCATTATTGTTTGATAGCAGGCACACAAATAAATTGCAGTTAAAAGGGAGACAAAGTCAAAAGTCAAAAAAGTATCCGTGTAGAGCATTGGGCAGTTTCTGTTTAATATTCTGTCAACATTTTCTGCAGCACTGACCTCCTTAACATCCTTGTTTTGTTCATGATGAGGACTAACATTATAATGTCGACAACTGCTTGGGACTGAATGCATTGCAAGTCTCCAGAGGGAGAATACCCATTACCACGATCCCAGTTTGCCCAGCCAACCCCCCTAATGCCAGCAGTATCACTATCTGCAATAAATATTTCTGACCAGCTGGCAGAGAATCTTATTGTGGTGCTGTATGCAAATGAAATAATCTCCCATGCTTCTGCAAGAGATTGAAAAATGGGTTTGGTTTGCTGGCCATCCTTTGGTGGTTTCCCGCGTGCGTTAATCATTGTCAGCTCAGCAATGCCACTTGCTAATGGAGCCCTTTTTCTTTTGCTAGATTCATTATCCTACTTGTGAAGTACTAATCGAATTGAGTAAGAGGATAGGCTTGAAAAAATATGACTTTTTAACATGGGGAATAATGGTCTTTTCTGTATTTATATTCAAGACATCTCGGGTATATTTTATCTGCTGTGGTGGATTAAAGGTATCTCTGGGGCTGATTTATAGCCAGGCAACATAAAATTTAGTTCTCTCTGAGGGAAAAAATGTCTAGACCTCTAAAGAAATGCTATTTCTGACTAAAATATTGGTCTTGTAGCTCCTGGAGAAAAATCAGGGAGGTTTTATTAAGGCATGATTTTCATAACTGCATTTTGAACAATATAAGCAATAAAAATGATATGTAGTTCTATTATAGTAGATTTAAATACTTTGTAACATGTTTATGAGAAAATCAAACTTTCTGACTTAAAGGGCAAAACTAATCTTTAATTGAAGTATAGAAATGTGTATGCATTAATTAAAAGGAGAGATGAATTTAAAAAAAAAACTCAAAATCTCAGTGTGCTTTGAATCTGAGCACATTAGTACTTAAAATATCAACAAAACATAAAATTGTGAGAAAAAGAGCAGAAGAATATCTTTTAATCCTTTCCCTGCCATTTCTTTCTGAGAATCACCTCAGTATGTGCATCCTTGCAGTGTTTTTGGTGTTGGGTTTTTTTTACTTATTCATTGGCAGTTTTAAATGACTATAACTTACAGTGCATACGTACCTTTAATTTTATATATGTACATATGCACAAAAATCACTTCAATTAATGTGTATCTTTCTCCTGAAATTCAAGACATTGTCCTAATCATTCTCATTGTCCTAATCATTCTCATTTTCAAGCACTCTCTCTTTTTGTCCCTCATGGGTATATATACATATTATTTACAGATATACCTGTTTTCTTTCTCCAGAAGTGCAAAAGCTAGAAACTATGAATAGTGAAATCTGCCTTTCTCTCTTAAGAGAGTTGAAGCTTTGAGAAAATTGCAACTGTTTTCAGTTGTTGATCAATAATGATGAGAGTTTATTTTTATATATTTATGTATTTCTGCTACTTCAGTCTGAACAGATCAATCAATTAGGATTAAGGTTCTTCGGTAAAACTAGTAAAAAATCAGTTAAAGCATCAAATTTTTCATCTCTGTAACATAATTAGTTCAAAGCACTAATTAAACAATGGCATTATTGTTACTTTAGTGGTGTAGAACATCTTATTCCTCTTTAACCAGATTGTGGCTACACTGTTACAGTAAGTATATAACAGGAGTAAAAAAGAACTTCTAGAACTGAAAACCTGTAGGTTTGGGTTTTTTTTTCCCCCACCCGTATCTGTTTTTTCATTTATCTAAATAAAGAATAATATCTTTGGCTACAAGTCTTCATCTGCTTATTTATTTAGATCATTGCAATTTTAAGTACATTGCAATTACTTGATTTGTGATGTGATCAGCAGAAACCCTTATGCTGCAATATACATTACAGGAAAATCTCATTAATTTTTAGAAGGATTTTACTTAGAATTGAACCATTTTCTTTTTATATAATTAAAATTTTCTCATTTACCTAAAGCAACCATGTAGCCTTCAAAGTTTTCATTGCTTTCCATTTCCCACGTCCCATTGTAATTGTCAGGCATGGTGGCGAGAGCCCAAAAACAGCTTCAGCTCAAGAGGTGAGGCTGGAAACAGTCTCTGCTCAAAGAATGGTTTATAAACCTTTCCATATCTTTTTTGTCCTAAGGTTTATGATTTTGTAGATAACGCAGTTTAAGGGGCAGAGTGATAACCCTGGAAACTTTGCTTTCACTGGCAAAGTTCAACTGAACAGCTGGCAGACAAGGAACGCTTCCAGAAACACAGAGTAATACAGGATGTGATTTTACAGCGACCTTTGTAAGGAACTGCTGGCTATTATGGGATACCTTTGAAATACATCAAAGACAGTGGCAAATTGTACAACCCAGCTGAAGTTTCCAAGGTGAATTGTGTTTTTAGCTCCTTTCTACGTGTCACTATTCCCTGGGAAGGGGCAGTGCTGACGCACCCCAAACTCCCATTTAAAACACGTGGAAGTCTTGAATGTGAAAGAAATGTAAGACAGGTCAGGAAAGGGAATGTTCCTGTTCAAAATATTTTTGTTTTTATTTGGTTTTCAACATATCTGCCATATACCAATAGCTGTACTTATACCAACTACACTTTCATATTTTTGTTTTGGTTAAGAGCAAATTTAGCAAATGTAAAATAAATCAAAATCAATCATAATTGGTATCAATCCTGCCCTGAAAATGATTTTTTAATTCCTCTGAAACCTGTCAGTTTGCACTGGAAAGCTATTTTATACATTTTTGTGGAGAAAACCACAGATTTCAGTTGTGCAAATAAGCACATTCAGAAAATAAGATTTTATGTTATGTGCCTTTGATGACTCAAGATAACTTACAGATGGCTGTACAGAGACAATAATTGAAGTGACCAAAAGTCAAAAACTTCTTGAACTCCTTGCTTTCCTCTCTTTCTTTTTTTTTTCTTTTTTAATGGGGATATTATTTTTAAAAAAATTGCTAGAAAAAGTATTAAGGTCTAGATCTTCAACTCGGAAATAAGTTAATAGAAGAGTTACTGATCTTATGATTTCTCTTCTATGCCTTTACTTTGTTAAAATTTAATGCAAAATTCCACAAATGCTGGAAATTTGTACAGGGATTAAAAAAACCTCAAAACAAACCTGAAGAAAGTTGAGAGTTTCTGGGAGTTGAGTTCTTAGAATGCCTCAACTTAAGGAGCTAATTTAAGACAAGGAAAAGAAGTGTCTTGATCTGTACTTGTAGGAGACATGAAGAGGGTTTTCAATCGGGCATCAGGCACAGGGAACTGCAGGGACTGAACGCTGGAGCTCGGTGAATTCTCGTGGGAATGCCCCCAGGAAATGACCTCCATCCTCGGCTGCAGGGTGCGGTTTATCTGTGGAGCAGTTTATCCAGGGAAGTTGGTGGTCCCTGACACCTTTACAGGAGGCGAGAATGGCTTTCTAAATTCTATGTCCCATTTCAAGCACAATTTATGGGGCTGAGCACATCTGCTGCTGCTGTGTTTGTTTCCACTCTAAGAAACTCTAGGTGAAACCCTGTGAGTGATGTCACATTGAAAGTGAAAATTAAACCCCTTTTGTCCTGCAGTGATATGATGTAATACTTATGCAATAGTTTGGTTTTGCATATGTTTGTGTACTTTCTTTCTTAGCCTCCGTGTTGCATCAGTCTTAATAATGCATTGGTACTATTTATACATTTTATGTACATACTAAAAGGTTCTGTAAAAATTAGAATACATTAGGCTGAATGTCTACAATGACCTCCTGGAATCAGAGCGTGTGCTAGAAGCTCAAGGCGAGATATATGCTCACTGATTTCAGTTCTGACATAGTTTGGTCCCTATGGAGCAGTCATTTTGGTCAGATGGGGAGGAGACTGAAGCTGTATGGTGTGGCCTTCAGCAATTAATGTCCATTAACGACTCATAAAGTAGCAGAAGGCTCCATTGCTGAAGGTGTGAAGAGCTAGGCACATCCAGAGAGAATTAATTATGTCATGAATACATCCTTTACATAAAATAGCATATACATACACTTGCATAGCTTTTCCCTGCAATGTTTTGGTTATGCTCATCCCTTATTATTTTTTACATTTTTCTCCCAATATATATATTTTCTTATGTTTATCCATCAGACTAAATTAGCATTTTGAACCTTTTCAGGTAAAAACACCAGTAGGATGTTTACAGACACTGCATTTAACCAGAGAACTGGCTAAGTAGGCAATTAATAAAACATGAAATATTGACTTGACAGAGTTCTGTGACACTTCATGAGCTTTTAAAGAGTTCTATGCTAAGGTCCACAAAGAGAATATTCAGTTTACAAATCAATATCTTGAAAGACGGTAAAACCTCTACCACAGTCAGATACCTGCCTAAATCATAGGGTGCCAGGACAAAATACAGTGGCACACTATTGCTTGAAATCCCTGGATGGAGAGTTCTAAGTCCCAGATCTGCCTTGCCAGTTATACTGACCTGCCTCTCAACAAAATTTTAAAATTTTGGCTTGTTATACACTTGAAATCTTAGAAATTATTCCTTCTGCTCTGTATTTATTGTTTATATACTGCATACACAGAGACAAACTTTCAAAATGGTGAAACAGTATTTCCTCCCCATGGGAAAAGTTTGCATTTGGGAGAAATGAAGAGAAGGTGCCCTCTCCTGATTGTCATGGCTCTTTTGTTCTCAGCATCCTTTTCTTGCAAAATCTCTTGCTAAAAATGAAACTCTGAGCTCATATCTTTTCTGTCAGGTTTCAACACAGGGCTAAGATTTATGGCTGAATACTGAGGCCTTGGAAATAAAGCAAAGTCATGAAAAATCAACTTACTTCTGCTAAAAGCCTAAGTAACTTTTTCAGTCTTTATTTGTGTGTGAAGAAACAAAGATGGCATTGCTTGCCTCTTTCCTATGAGTCAGTATGGATTAGTGGCAGTTTGAAAAGAAAAGATCTGATGGAAAACACCTGACAAGACTGAAAGGTGAGGCCCACATGCTGTCTGTGTGGAGCGAATCAGCAGCCATGGATACTGTTTCCAACACTGCCTCCAGTTCCTCCCGTTGTGTCTGAGACCTGCCCGGAAGAGAAATTCTGTCTCGGTAGGTGAACAAAGTTCAGCCTTTCTTGCATCTGAAAGAGCTGGAGGTGCACTCCCCTTGGCAAGGTCCTTCTGTAAGGCTCTGTTGGAGCTCTCTATAAAGCACAGAAGGACCAGTCAAATGGAATTTTTCCTGTAAACTTTTGGGAATGGTATTTTGAAGAGATGGCAACATACTTCCCACTCTGTCGTTGCCTCATTTAATTTTCCTTTTAAATTATCCAATATGCAGATATAACACAGGAGAAAAATGCCTTGTACTCCCCCGAGCAGCCCCTACACTCCTCATGCTTGACAGCTGGGACTTTTGCCTGTAGTTATTTGGTTGTTGTTTAACACATAGGAATATGGCAAACTGTAAGTTGTTCTTAGCAACTGAATTCCCCTGAAGGATTCAGACAGAAGCAGCATGGTCACAGACACCTATTATTATTTTTAACTTGTTAGCACATGTGCACTCACTAGGTTTATTTTTATTTTTTAGAAAATTAATCACTTGAAATGTATTCAGTGATGGCTGCTACTGCAAAAGCTGTCAGAGGTGCTATCTCAGCAGGCTAGGGGCTCTGCTCTGTGCAAACACTGGGGGTTACATTCTGCAAACCCAAAGTACTCTGGCGAGGAGGCAGTCCTGTGATGGTCCCCAGGCCTTGGGGCTTTAGCTGCTGCCCAGGGACCTCAGCAAGGCATGGCAGGAGCAGGAGGAGAGCAAGATGGGACAGAATCTAGAGGTGTTCTTTGCAAAAGGGGCTCAGCAAGTACTCTTGGATGCCCCACCTGGGGGTTGCCTTCCCCTCACACTGACAGGCACTACTCTGCCTTGGATATATCCCTTGCTGATCCCAAGCTTTCTCCCTAGCTCAGGTACTCTCCTCACAAGCAAGCCCAGCTCAGTGCCTTGGAGCTGGAGGTTTGGCTACTGACTCCAGGCTGACTGCTTTGTTAGTCCTGGGCCCTCCAGGGAAGGAAGGGAAGGATGCTGACCAGCTGTACATGGAGTTGTTGCAGCCCAAACACTCATTATTTGGCGTCAATTCTTAGCTGATCGTGCTAGAACAGAGATGTGCACACAGAGCTCACAGTTACTCCACTTCAGCACGTTTTGTGTTTACCTTCAACTTAAGCAAAGATGCACAAAATATGTTTTTAATCACTCTTAGAAATAAAATAATTTGCTTTCAGCCATTGAGGTTTTGTCTCTTTTCAGTCATTTCCGTCTCTCTTACTCCATGTGATTTTGCTGATGGAGCTGGATGCAAGTGTACCACACATTATTATTCAAAAGCCTCCCTCCTCTCTTAACTAAGGACTTTAGCTTAGCTCCTAGACTTCCTAATGTCACTAGTGATTGTGTTACTGAGTTTGATGTCATTGAAAATGTAATCCAGTGGATTCTATTGTCTTGAGAACTCATTTTTATGAAGGTGGTTTACATTATGAAATATTATGCTCTAAAGAACTATTAACCAGTGGATAAAGCTGAGCAACCTTGATTTTCAAAATAAATGGGGAATACTGAATTTATTCATTCATTAATTTTCCTGAGCACTTATTCAAAGCTCTGTATTCAGGCTTCAAGGAGGCAGATAAAAATCATCAGCCTCTGAGAAATCAGGAAAACTGAGGAGGCAACATGGTTTGGCCAAGGCCATGAAAGAAGCCACTAGGCAGAACAATCAGTGAGCATCCTGCTAAAGCCTGCGTCCTCCTGGGCTAAATCTAATGTGGATGGAAAATCTGAACCCAGTTTAAGTGCTCTGTCATTGCCAGTAAGGCTGCTTAAATTTTCCCTTAAAAGATTTTTTCAGGACCTGAATTCCCTGCATGAGCTATGCATTAATATCTGTAACTGTAATCTATAACTTAATTGTATTTATTCTGTGGCAAAGTTTTGTAATTACAACTGCCACTTCTTATCTTCATCAGACAAAGGCTGCATTACTTAGGCATTGAACTGCAATACTGATGGATGGATTTTGAATTAAAAGAATCTATACAAAGAAGTATGAGGGTTTTTTTTTTTATACTTCCATGACAAGCACAATTTAGCTAAGAAAATATGTGTCTCCTTTGGCTTGTTCATGCCTGATCACAGAAGCTGAAATGCCATTTTAATGCAGGGTCTCATCCATTAGAAGAGTAAAGAATCAATTTTGTCAGGCAGAAATAGTCCTTTTTACTTCATCTGAAGAACACTTTATAGAGATACTTTCAAATATCTTAGACCTCAAGTTTTCACATAACTCAGAAGTGATAGAATTCAATGTTGGAAAGATTCTTCTTCCAGTTCTAGAATCTAGATGAAGAGAAAAAGTTGTATCAGCTGTTGTAATTAGTGCACAGTTTTGGATTCACTGTAGCCATTTAGAAAAAGATTAGAGCCATTCCTGTCATAACCTTAAGGACTTCGAGCCAGTGTCCCAGGAGTGTAAATTGGGTCCCGAGCCATTGATGAGAATCCCCAACAGCACTCAGCCTGTTGGCTTTCACTATGCTGCTGTCAGAGCAGTGCACCTCCAGAACAGTTACCCCACTTCAGGAAAATCCCTGGATAGGTGTGTGTATCTATTTCCTGGATGCTTTCTTTTTGCCATAAATCACTTTTACTGCTGCAGATAGAGAAAAATACCAGCTCAAAAAACCAGCAGCAAAACCTTCAGGGTAACTGAATACCACCTACCCCGTGCTGCTGCATCTCAAGAGAGAACATAGGCACAGGTCATTATCTCCTCTTGATTAAGGGATGCTCTGTGCAGTAAATCTCATGAATTCACTCATTCCACAGCGCTGTATGGTTTTTTTTCTGTCTGCATGTCCAGCTCTACAGCAGCATCCCTTCTGTGGGAGAGGATCTGGCTGCCTTCTACCACATCCTATTTGAGAAATGAACCACTGTTTAAGTCTCTAGGTTTAACTCTGAAAAATTATTTGTTGTAGTAACAGTGGCATCTAGGTATTTGTCTGTCCTTTTGGTGAATTTTTGGCTCTAAGTTTGCAATTATTTGATAGAACTAGTGAAATTGATTTTTCAGATGAAAATTTATAGTAATCTTAAAAAAATCTAAGTTAAAAAGTCCAAAAATTGTCTGCTGTGGATAAATGAGTTGGTACCCTCAGTGTTATTAAAATGCAACACACGTGACACTGCAAGCTGGCTCTTAAGATGTGTATAATCAATCAATTTCGGAATCACTGGGGATGGGCCAAGCAATACAATCCAGGACACATTGCTGAAGTTCAGATTTCTCCCAGACACAAGGCAGGATTGGTTCTTAATAGCAGTGATGCCATGTGGTTTCAGTTACTGGATGCACATATATACAAAGCAGGGGGAAGGAGCATTTATATTTAATTTATTGATATCACCACTGGAAAATAGAATTGAAATAAGAAACTGATAAACATGGTAATTTCACTTTTCAGTAAAAAGCAACAAGTACATTTAATATAGAAGAAGACAAAAGAGAAGCAAAGTTTCTTAAATTGTATATTTTAGATGAAAATTTCTAGATTTGTATAGAGATGTACCTTTACCTGTATATAATACAAGAGAATGGCAGGCTGTGTTTCACTAGAAGAGTAAAAGAAGAGAGAAAACTAATTGAAAATTGAAAACTTGAAACCTAAATATAATCTCAGATTAGGAAAGGATTCCCCAGATGTTCAGAGTGATGTTCATGATGATGTGTTTCTGTAGTTTATATGTGAAAAAAAAAATCAATCAACAGAGCATCAAAAATTACTTCTCCAAATTCCCATTAAAAGCTTCCTAGAAACTGGAGAACTATACAAGTGAATTATTTATATACTGACTGGGTTTAATAAGGAAAGGAAGGAAGGAAGGAAGGAAGGAAGGAAAACAGCTTACCTAGAATATTTCCAAAAGGAACTTAGGGAAACTTAATGGATAGAGCAGAACAGTCGTGTTGCTAAAACTATTTGCTACTTAGTGTAAAATGAAAGTATCCACTCTGGTGTCTAGATATTTTTCCCACCTGCCCCCTTTAGACTGTATTTGAAGTTATAGTCACTGTAGGTTTTTTTGCTTTATCAGGATTTTAAGGAAATTTCAGATGATCTGAGGTTTGATCAGCGCAAGACCCAATATGGATACAAGTGTGTCGTTTTTATTAACACAGACCCAGGCTTCCAGAGGTGTGAAAGCACCACAAGTGAAGTGGCAGCTCTGACTTCTGCCATAACAACCACGAGGAAGGAATTTGAGCTGGGAAGGATTTCTTCAGCACATCAGACTCCTAATGAGGAGTTTCCCTTTATGACAGTGAGAAAACAAAGTCCTGTGCTGAAATGAAATGTGTTACTTGTAAAAATACAGATAACTGGGCAGTTTTTTCTAACTTGCCAAATGTAGAGCAAAGTCATTGCAGTAAGCTATATATCTGTTAGAATGATGTTTGTCACGGCCCTTGTTGCTAGTAAAAGACAATCCTGTCAGGGAAAAGGCGAGTCTTGGTTATCAGGGCATTGTGCTCCATTGCCTGCCAGCTGAAGGAGGAACCTTTTGAGGGGAGGACTGCTGCATGAATTGGCTCTGCTATCAGGAGATTGAAAACAGTGGGCAGTTTGAGGGACAAAAAATGCCTGTTAGAACAATATTCAGCATGAGGGGAAAGTAATGGTTCCTCTTCCTCCTTGTGACTATCAGAGCCACGTCTTCAGCCAGCAATCCCAAGGGTTCAAACAGCATCACGTTGTAAGAGTGACAGTGACAAAGTACAAGAGTGCTGGAAGGGCTGGGAGCCCTGAGAACAGACAGTTGTGAAATTGCCCGGTGTCTGCCATTCCTTGGAATATGTTTATGGCCTTCCAAGGCTGATCTGCTATCTCTGTCCAACAACAGATCCTTCACTCACAACTCAAGGTTCTAGTGCTGCGTGGCAATCAGATGTAGCTGGTAGACCTCGTATCATTATTGTAACCTTTTCCATAGTGGCTATTACACACACACCCCCACTAACTGAGTCAAATTGGGTGCTTTGGAAGTTTAGATTTATCAAAAGCAGCCCAAGACTGTTCCTTTCCCCCCTATTAATACATTTTTATTAGTGCCCGACCCAGCAGCTGCTGACTAATCTCCCTTTTCTCTCCTCAGCACATCAATATAACTTTTTTCTCTCTGTCAGTGATAGCATTGTGTTTAATAGCTCCCATATCAAGGTGGAGATCTCACTACCCTGCAGATTCCGATCCAAGGGCATTTGCAAAGCAGAAGTAGATTGAATTTAGATATTTAAATACAACAAGGAAATATACTTGCATTAATCTTAACATGGAAGTTAATTAATTAAATGTGGAAATACCTACTTTTGTAATCTTTGGCAAAGTTACAGGTAGTTGTGCTGTCTTGTCAAAAGATAAAAAAGAAATTATTTCAGCAAGTACTTTCACTGTGAAAAGACCAAATTATAAGCAAATAAGCACCAAAATTACCTGTGATGCATCTTTTAAAAACTGAATTTTCTAAAATTAAGAGTACTTGCACTATAAAGAAAGGGAGTATGAAAAAAGGAAAAATCTTCTTGTTCTCCCCAGCTGTTTCATCAACAATTTTTTTGTTTGGTGGAATGCGTCTGTTGCACAACAAAACAAAATGCACTCCAAAAAAAAGTTGTAGTGGGTCCAGGAAGAGCTTTACTTCCCAGAGAAATATCTCTTACGAGAAATGCCCTTTTCTGTGCATACCTAGTACATTTATTTTTTCTCTTGACTCATAGAAAGATTTTTTTGGAGGAGGATTTAGCAGGCCTGATAAGCAGTGTGCCATCCTGTGCCATCCCATGCCATCTCGTGCCATGCTGTGCTGGTTTGGACACAAATCCAGGAGGAAACAACCCTGAAGGGAGTCTCTCTCCTCTCTCCTGCCAGCCAAGCAAGCAGGTCCCGGCAGCACCCACCCCTCACGGGTTCGGGAGAAAGAATTTCTCAAACGAGAGTGAAAAAACCCCGTTTATTCAACAAAACGAGTTCCCCCTCCCTTCCCAGAGGTGGAGGTCGGTGGGTTCCCCACAGTTTCTCTCACGTGTCCCGGGTTCAAGACCCAAGCCCAGCCGGGCCCTGCCGGGTCGAGGGGTCCCAACCACGAGTCCCAGAGATGGTGAGCTGGTCTCAGATGATGAAACGAGCCAAAAACCGTCCAGAAAGGAGCAGAAGCTGCTGAGGCAGATCTCCGTTCCTCTCCAGCCAACAGCTGAAAGGTTGAGAGCAACCCCTCCTCCTCCGCTACAGCAGAGGGAAAAAAAGTCTCCAGCCGGGTAAAAATCTGTAAACATTCCGGCTGCAAGGTCAAGTGAGCCGCTGGGAAGAGTCCTCCCGGCTGCAGTCCAAAGGCACAAAAAACTTCCAGCAGGCGATGGGGAATGCAAGATTGTCACAGAATCTTCCCATAACACATGCCATGTCATCCTGTGCCATCCTGTGCTTAGGCACATGATCCAATGTCCTGAGGTTGATGCTTCAGAGCTGAACTGTAGTGAACTGTTGCTCAGCTCTGTGATTGAAAGCTGTACTTATTTTGCTGTTGATGATTTTGCTGTTGTGGGGCCTTTTTTTTCTTTTTATTGTGTAGGGAAGACTTAAAAGAACAATATTCTTTATCTGAGGATATGTTCTACATTTACCTTCACTTCACAAGATTTGGGAGTTCCCTTTTCAAATTTTTAGTGTCTAATGGGTACAGAAAAGCAATCACTTCGGGGGAATATGTAACTTAGAAGGTACCCAGATGTCTCTGAAGTTATGCAAGCTGTAGTGGGAAGCACTGCGTGACATTAATCAGATTTTCAAAGCATTTTTCGTGGCTGAAGAGGGAAAAAGCCTTTCCAAAAAAAAAAAAAAAAAAAAAAAAAAAAAAAAAAATCCATATGATGTTCAAGCAAATTAGGTATTTTTAAGTGTTAATTTTAACTCAGAGTTAAGCACTTGGTAAGGTTTTTGAGTGACCTTCAGTAGTTTAAGCAGCTCCGTGTTTCTTTGGTTCCCAAAATACATTTGGAAAGGCAGTCAAAAATAGATGCTTCCATGCTGAGAGGTGGAACTAGAAATGGAATTTTGTGGAATGTGATAATTCAAATGTCTGCAAGGTGGACTTGCTGTGAGAGAAAAATACATTACAAAGATTTGAACATATGTTAAAAAAAAATATTATCTGAAATCATTTTGCATCTGTGTCTGGGAGTCATTTTCCTTGTGTTCAATTGCACAAATGATGACCAGGAAAGTTTCTAATGGAAGTTTGAGGCTTTTTAGTCTTTAAGGAGGTGGAACCAGATTGTTCACAGGTTGTTTTTCTGGGGAACTCTGATGTTCTACTTCTTTCCTGTTTGGCTTGATAGGGAATGAATCATCTGTTTCTGCATCATTCCAGAGAGTGTGAAACCTCATGTGCAGCTCTTGTTTGTCTGGCTCCTATCGCCCCCTTGTCTCAGACTGGCTGAGGCCAAGCTCGGGCGAAGTTGGGAGATGTGTTACTGCTGCAGAGGGTTGGGAAAGTCTGCTCTGTGCTTTTGGCTGCTTTTCTACGTGTAATAGGTCTAAAACTCTCAAGTAATTCTTTCAGAATTAGAATTTATTACCAGTTCTGAAGAACTGAGGGACTGAGAGATTATCTGTGTTTATAGCTGAAATAATGAACACGTGTTGGAATAAAGGAGTAAGGTTGACTTGGCTTTCCAGCCAGGGCTGCTTGAGACCATATGCTGCCCTTCAGGATTGTCCTGAGTAATTAAGTGTCTCTGATGAACATCAGAGTTGCAATGGAGAGACTGCATTACATGGTTTTACCCGAAGCTGAGTGTGGAGAGGAGCTGCTCGGTGCTGTGTTTGAGTGAGTTCTTTCTGTGCTGCTGTAACACACATAAAATGGCAATTTTCTCTCATTTTCCTCTACAAAAATAAACTTGGAAATGTCAGCGTCAAGAATGGCAACATGTTTCTTGACAGGATAAGTGAAAGATCACACAGTCATTTCACAGAAGTACTGTTGAGTTGTGTTAACTTCCTCTGCATGCCCTTAGCATGCCCAGCTGGAGAGAAGTGTTGGAAGTTGGAATGGTTATGGATGATAAGCACCAGTGCCTTGGTAAGAAAATATAACTTAAATCATGCTGATTTCAAATTAGAGAAAGGGAGCAAGGAACTATTGTGAGTCTTGTTGCACTTGATGGAATGTTAAATTTTAGTGAGCTCTCCCCATGTGCTGTGGTTCTAAGCCTCACTAAATTATAATGGTGACTGCATTGCATTATACACACTTCCTTTTTGTAGTAAATCCACTGACTCAGTAGAGAAAAATGTGGTGGGAACATCAGGATGGAGAGGAACTTTTCTGTTTAACTCCAAATTTCGGTACAATTTTGGATTAAGTCTTCATCATTCCTTGTGTTTCACCCCTGCCTTTCTGCACTGTTGCCTTGTGCAGCTAGAAGGTGAGGGAAAAGAAAGGCCAGTCAAAGAGTCACAGGAAAGCTCTGAAAGTGACCCTAAAAACATTTTTAAGGACTGCCTATCTTCTCAGTGTGCTGCTGATAACCATGTTCTGTGTGTTTCTGCACATACCCAGACAAGTTTTAAATGTTAGCTACTCTATAATGCTTATGGAGCCATAAATAACTGCTCATGCTTCTGCTCCAATCTTGAACTGTCAAATAGCTGAACATTTAAATAAAATATTTTAAATTCGGCATGCTCTTGTCACAATATTGACCTTTTCATTTGCTCAGCCCTAGAATAGTGGTGTACCATAAGACAAATGGTCTCTTTTTATGTAAATAAGTGTAGAGTAAATAACCACAGACAGTTTCCTATCGTTCTTTCCTCCCTTCCCTTAATAAGAATGTTGCCATTGAAAGAGGGAATTTTATTTTGCCTCGATGGTGCAGAAACTTAATTGTCAGGCAGTCTTATTGAAGGGTTTAGTGAAGAACTGAAATGCCATTTTGCTTAAGAGTTCAGTGTGGATTCTTATTATTAGCTATTAATACAGAGAAAGTGCTTGCCCTGGTAATAAAATAGATGGTACTGAAGGGACTCTACTTGCAAGTGCACTTTTGCTAGACAGAAGACAGTTATTTAAATAAACATTTGCTTTGAGGTTAAAAAAGCTTCTTAAAATAGAAATAGCTATACCACCCAGGTAATAATCCAAGACAAATGTGCTACTGATACAGGATGAAAGGATGAATAGCTGGGAATCTGTTCTGTGATTACAGATGAGGCTGTCCAAAAAAGAACATAATACAAAATGATACATACTAGGAGGTCTTATTAATGTTGCAATGGTGAACTCTTGCTTTTTACTGTCGTTTCATGGAGTAGAACCAGCCAAATGACAGACATTGGTGGAAGTGGGTGCACCCAGGGGAACACATCATCCATGCCATACCAGGACACCGCTGTGCTCCACTGCTCAGTCCCACGGGAGACTCCTTAGGAAACTCCTCTTGTGAGGAATTTGCCATTCAGTCCACATTTATTTTACAATAAAACTCTTACACAGATCATACTAAGGAGCTCCTCCCCATCCTTCACAGCTGGACTGTTGCATAAATGTAGACTGTAACTCCAACTCTTATTTCAGTTCTGGTTTCCATGGCTGAGACTGTAAGATATGAAAACAGCCTGGTTTATACACTAGAAGGGGTAAAGAAAATCTGAGTGGCATGGCCAAAATAGGGAATGGCTGTTTGGTGGGAGGAATTACACTGTAATATACCTGTAGGCTGCAGGTTCAAGTAAACAAAAAGAGTGTTTTCTCTACAATGGAAAAAACCTGTTTTGTTAACACTTTCCATTCACATTGCTTCTGTAGGCACTGGTCTGTCCTAACAAGAAATGAAATGTCCATTATCTGAAGGTATTGCAGTTCTGTAGAAATACAGAGTGGATATTGGCAAACCATGGCTGAAATTCTGTTGAAGATCTAGAAAATCAATATAATGTTTGATTCCTGAGTAGCAAGGAAATCTGGATATGAATTCACTGTGAAGGTCTCAGTTACTGAGTAGTTATGAAATAATCAGGGAGGCAGATGTTTGTCAAGTAATGGTTGAATGCTGTACATTCAGTAGGCATCTATTTTATGGAGAAAGTTTTAAATTACAATTTATGGTAACAGGTTGTTAAAGGTTCATGGAAACAGCATGGTTAATTTTACACACATTAATTGGAAAGCATCGCTGTGAAAGCAATGAATAAATATAATTTCCTTTTCCAAGGGAAAGGGTTGCTGCAGTAGAGATAGGAGGTTACTATTATAATGACAAGCAATTGAAATGATTTGAAGCGAATATATTCAAAGTTAAATATTTCTGAAGTTTCTGTATTTTGCATCCATGAGCTGGGTAAGTGCTTTGTGAGCTTGCCTTTTCTCCATAATTACCAGCAGGTTACATTGCTTCTGCTTGATAAGCCATTAGTTATTAGTATGGTGCTAAATTTGCCCTTGTACCAAATGACCCAAAGGGGAAAAGCTGTCTGTTTGATTACAATAATAAAAGCTTTTAACAATTGGATTTACTTAGCTAGATGTTAATTGATCCACTTACAACCTTCTGTAAAAAGAGTTTGTGAATGTTACACAAGACTGGAGAGAGCTGCAGGCAAAAATTAGAAGACAGCTGGTGAATTAGGGGTTATGAACTGCCAAGTTCTATTGAAGGAAAACTACATTTCAAAAAAGGTCTTAGTCAGTGCTGAACATTAAAAAAAAATCCTGCCAAGTTTAACTGGGGATAGTGGTGTGAGCCATCACTCTATTGCAGTTACTTGTTTGTTCTCTTGCTCTCCTTGGGGCTGAAGAGTGGAAAGATATCTGGAGGGTGTCCATGATTATGAAATCAATAATTAGAAACTTGAAGAAAAAAAGTTGCTGTGTCCAATAATCTTACAAGAAAAACAAATGACTGATGCACTGAAAGTTGGCAACTGGGATATCCTCAACCTTGTGTAAGATGATAAATAGCATTTTAAATAGGCAAGTATTTGCAATTTCCCTTAAGCAGAGCAGCATTTTAGCCCACGATCCACAGGTTTCTGATCCTTTCCCTCTCCTACAACTTTTCTATCTTATTTAATTGTAACCAGTTTTGACCTGTCCCACTCCAGGTACAAGAAAACTCAATCTCCATGAGCTGGTGGTCTGTCTCTTGGTCAGCAGGGAAATCTATTTAGCTATGGACACACAGCTGGCTGGCTAACACACTGTTCCGGGAGAGAAAAGCTGCTTCTGCATGTACCTGCCTGATCAGACTCAAGTATATTTTCCAGAGACTTCCTTAGGTATAAGTATTGCCAAGAAAAAACCTCAAAAACCGGGGAAACTTAGAGTAAATAATTTCATTCCATGTCTGTATTTCTGAGTGGTATCATCCACAGCTGTTGCAATGGTAACACAAGAATTTACAAGGAGTAGTATTCATCTGTTTATCACATGGGGATGCTTAAGTCTTCATGGATAATATCTTCTGTGCACTTTCTGTAGTAAAGCAAACCCCAAAACTTTAGAAAATTGAATTAGATGTCCTTTACAGCACATCTGGTGCTACACTCACAGGATACAGTATCACTGAAATACCATAGTTCAGAAAGTTTCTCATCCCTGCTGTGCTAGCTTTAGATTTTTCACTGTTTCTAAACCTCCTTTTTCCATGCGGTCCTGCTGCCCCTGGCAGGCAGGTTGGAACTGTGGGATCTTGGAGGTTCCTTCCAACCTGGGCCATTCTGTGAGTCTGTGGGTTCTATGTTAGATCAGGCTCCCAGCTTTTCTAAACAGGATCAATAACTGCACATTTTGAAACAGTCTCTGGTTAGCAGAGGATGGCAGCGCTGGTTCCATCTACATGTCTAAAATGTCTCAGGCAGCACTGAGTCCCCAGGGAAGGCAGAAACAGGACTAAGCTCAGCAGAGAGGGGATGTTCCCACTTTGGAGCAGGCTCGGCCACAGCGATTTCCCTGCTGGCTGAGTCCCTGAGAAAGGCTGGTGACAGTTACAGGGGACACCTGGAATTCTGTGCCACATGCTGAAGCTCTGACCCAGCCTTTTTGAATTCGATGTGAAGGGTGGTGCTCGCTGCATCCTGTATGTTGATGGACTGAAGATCTGACAGTGTAAGACAGCAAATTATTCCCCTCACTGATGTTTAATCAGTGTTCTGATTTCAACTGCCAGGCCAAGGCTTCCCTACGCTCAGTCTGCACGAGAACGTGGGACTATGATGGGCATGAAACCATCTGCAAATGATACTGTACATAGCAATGCTGCTGTTATCTTCTATGTGCTGTGTGGACACTTACAGACAGTTTCTAGCTAAGATCTTCCTCTCAGTTTGGCCAGAACAAGAAAAAAAAACCATGGGCAGATATTGGCTAAAGCATTTGGAAAAGAATTGCCCCTTAGCCATGCTTTTGTAAGCAGTGTTTTTCTAAAGTATTGATTCATAAATCTCCTCGTTATGAGAAATGAGATTTTTATTTTGATGGAACACTCCCAGTATAGCGCTACTGGAGCTAATGGTGACATTCATACTGGCTTCAGTGAATTCAGGGTGTAAGTGCCAGCTGCATCCTGTGGCTCTCATTTGCTTCCCTACAACTGCAGTTCAACATTTGAAAACAAGGTTACCTGGAGGCCCCTTGCTAAGGCTTTGAAAGGGTGATGGCTATTGAGAGTAAAAAAATAGCTTACAAGGTCTAAACCTCCAGGATCTTGTTTTATACCTGATAGTCCTCTTTTGATGTAGTCAAGAATTATGGTATGCACACATTTATAGAGTTTTGCATCTTTAATTGGCATTTCTAAGAATAGTTTTATTTGCAGTCACTTTTTTCAAAGTTATTTCCTAAAAAGATTTTATTCCAGCTATGCAGTTCTAATGTGATCTTCATTTCTGTGTTTGCTCTTGTCACTGACGATGTTCAGCACTAGCATTTGGAGAGTTGGTGGCAAGTCTGTAAATTCTATTGTTCTTCACTCCTGTAGCAGCAGTAGGCTCACTGGACCTTCTTAAACACCTGCTTACATGTGACTCCGCACACTCTTATTTCCTAGGAAGAGAAAATAATTAAAACCCACAACTTTTACTTAGAACACAAACATTATAGATTCATGTGCATGTCCAGCTCGAGTCTGCAATTTTCTATTAAGTTAGATTGGGAAGCTTGTAAATATTTTAGCTTATTTTTCATCCTAAAAGAAACCATCTGGTTTGGGTTTCTTTTCTGCTATAAGTTGGAGTAAAGTAAAGGAAGTTATTTTGGCATCTCAGATCTTAAAGGGCCGAATATGTTCCTGGTCCATTATTCTCTATTTGCAGTGTATACAGCTCCTTTAGGTCTTTGGAATGGGCATTCTCCATTTTGGATACATAAAGAAGTGGGAATGGATTTTTCTCACCAGTTCTGAATCTGTGTGGTGATGACTGGTAGCTCAAGCCCACAAATTCAGAAATCAGGATCCACTTTAGCAACACAGAGGTCATGGCTACAAAAGGCAGGTACCTGTACAGAAGATTTGTTCTAGGTCTATCAGCCAGCACAGCAGTGAGGTTTGATTGAGCCTGAGCACCCTGGATGCCTAAAGCTGTTCCTTTGTGTGCCACAAGAGCTTTTCAAACCCCCCTTGCTAATCTTTGGATCACTGTGAGCTGGGCACAAGTAGGGGCAGAGTTTCCATCTTGGGCTCAGAGGCTGCTGCTGTTTTTGTGAGGTTTTGCTTGTTCACCCATCTCCATCCTGAATTTGACCTGAGGAGCGCACACAGGTGTGTGCCTGGGATGTGTACCTGTGGCAAGGTTTAGGTGCAAGAAAACATCGTGTAGGAAGCTCTTAAGGGACATAAAGACAATGTTTATGCATGGCCCAGCAGCAGGGATGTATTTTCCAGTGCAAGATGAGACTTTTAATAAAGCTCCTGGAATATTTTGAGGAAGTTACACACATTTCTTATGGAGGACTTTGATAAAATGACTTAAAAAACCCTGACACTAAAGTCAGTAACTTTATTGTCCTGTGCTGTTAGACCCCAGTGACAGAAAGTGCTTCATGCTGAATTGGTGGAACGGGCTGATCCAGTGACTTTAGTTAGACCTGGTTTGTTCCCTACTGCAGAGGTAACCCAGAAGGAGTTTGCCATAAGGGCTGAGAGATCTGCTGACAGTGACAAAAACTACGGAGCAGAAGCAATCAATACAATAGAAAAGGGCAATAGAACTCCAAAGGAAACGGAGAATGGTCAAATAAGTCACTCTCATAAAATAAAATCTGAAAAGAACTCCAAAGTACAGAGCACAGAATGAAGTGAAGAAAATAGGAAGCAATAAACTATTAAAGGATATGGTCTTACTTTCTGCAGAACTGTGAGAAGAATAAATTAATGCTTGGCTCATTGTGCAAAATTCAACAGGATCGTAAAGCTATTGAAGTATCAATTCTTTAGAGGTAACTGCTCATCCTATCAAAGCACTCTCAAAAGTACAGAACCTAGTAATCTTAGCTGGTCAAAAATAAGATACTAAATGGGACTCTACTGTATTTTTAATGGACATGGCTGCATTAACAAGAATTAGAGAAATAAAGAGGACATCTTTTGAAATTCATGAAATACAAGAAGTGAGAAAATCAAAATATTGAGGAGTGGGCTCTAAAATACTTGGTTACTTCCTTTACATTAATTAATTTTGTACTGACTTCTGCATTCATGGGAGACAGGCCATGGTAAATTGTCAAGTGCAAGTGAGTGAATGCATGAGCTGCCAGGTAGGATCCAGAATTCTTCCCAGCCTTCTGAAAAGCAGCATCAGAGCAGTCAGGTTACCCTGACTACCTATACAGAGTTTCTGACCTCTAAAATCAACCTCCTGACAGGGACAAGTCTAGAAAGTGCTTTGGGCAGGGAGGTCCATGGCCAGGTTGTGTGGCTAGAGCAGGAATCAGAGTGAGGATAGCAGGAACTAGGTCTAAAGGAATTGGTGCTGGGGACAGAAGATGGGAAGAGCTAATGCCTGGGACCTAGCAAGGGCCAGAAAGCAGGATGCCAACCCAGAAAAATCCAACAGAAACTGGTGCTATTGTTTATATTTATGTTTTTATATATAAATGTTTATATATATTGTTTATATATATGCAGAGGAATGCACAGAGGTGTACGAGTGAGGGCAGCCAGGTATGAGCTGAACTTCCAGGTCAGTGAAATGGGCAATTGGGACCTGTTTACCCACAGAAAGGGTGGTGCCTGCTGCCCTGGTACTGCCTGGCGNAGGAATTGGTGCTGGGGACAGAAGATGGGAAGAGCTAATGCCTGGGACCTAGCAAGGGCCAGAAAGCAGGATGCCAACCCAGAAAAATCCAACAGAAACTGGTGCTATTGTTTATATTTATGTTTTTATATATAAATGTTTATATATATTGTTTATATATATGCAGAGGAATGCACAGAGGTGTACGAGTGAGGGCAGCCAGGTATGAGCTGAACTTCCAGGTCAGTGAAATGGGCAATTGGGACCTGTTTACCCACAGAAAGGGTGGTGCCTGCTGCCCTGGTACTGCCTGGCGTGCAGCTGGGAGGAGTGTGGAAATACTGAAAGCTGCTTCATGGAGGGCGTGTGGATGCACAGGAAATTCCACCATCTCCTTTTCATTGCTTCCTCCCCTCCTTTAGGTGAGCCCACGGCCTCAGCTACAAAGTCATCACTTGCACAGCAACCTTCTCCCTGCCTGTGCTGCATCAAGTCCAGATGGGAAGATCTGGCATATTCATTCCTTTCCTAAACTGCATTCTGGAACCTCCAATACTTCCTTCAAATTTTGTTTAGTAATAAGGGGCTTGGGGCACTCCTGCAAAGATTTCACAACTCTGCTACTGATTTGAACATTAGAGGATATCCATTTAGATTGCTGAATGCTAATAGTACTGCGCAGTGAAGAGAAATGGAGGTTGGAGTTCATTATCCCAGCAGGAGCACTGCCTTTTACCCACACTGGTGAGAGAGTGAGGATGCTAGAAAGAGTTACAGAACAAAAGAACAGGCATCTTCCTTCAGGTCCTGTTAATTTAGATATATAAAAATGGTGATCTGAAAAAATGTCCATTTCAAAAACCTAATTGCTGTTTTAGTTCTCCAGGCTATAATGCAGTGTGGCCTGTAATTATTCTGAAAGAACAGTGGTGTATTTTTCCCGTATCGTTGGGTGCTCAGTTTCACAGTTCCCATACTGAGTATTTTACTGACTGTGTGAGGGACATTCTCTTAAATGTCCTCTTCGTGTGAACATTTCAGCCTGGTGTGCCTGGACAGACACTAAGCACAGAAAGAGCATTTGAAATTGTCAGGCTTTGTGAAGGACATAAAAACATAATGGCTCCAAATGAAACTGTTGCTTTAGAAACAAGTCAAATGCTGCACCAATACGTAATTATGTCAAAGTAAGCCAAAATAACATAGCACATTCCCTGCTGTGTTCTATCTAACCATTTTAATAGAGGGGCATTCAAAATCTCTTCCATGAACTTACCAGGTGCATTTCATCTCCTTCAATCCACTGGGTCCAACCACGGCCTTCTTTCTCTCCATTCTGTACACAAAGCAGCTTATCTCCATCCCAAGACACAGTGGTCTAACAAAACAGACATGTTTGGTATTACTGTAATACTCTCTGATATTATTAGTTTCTGTGCAGCAAAACTTATCTCTAATGATTAGTGTATCCCATAAAAAGAATGGTTGTAGAGTGTTGTATCACTTAGGATAATTACAAAAGAAATGAGCTTGAACAGAATGTTGCTGCCCAACTGCCTGCCAAAAACTAGAGGGATGAGGTAAAGCAAGAAAAAATATCATCAAAATCATTGTGTAAGAACACACTCCTCTCTCCCTGCTGAAAAATGCAGCAGCAGAAGGGCCCAGAAGCCTGACACTGTATTTGCAAAAGGAGATGAAAACTTCAGATCCAGTTTGGTTTTTTCGAACTTAAGAATGATTCCTCAGCTGTTCTACCCGAAAACAATTCCCACTTACTGGCACTGTGGATGAGCAAAGCTTTTGAATACTGAGCTGGCTTTTCATCATGTCTTAATCTGCCTTCCTTCAATCGAGCAGAGTGGTTTGGAAGTATCAGCAAGTTGGTGCCTTTGCCAGCATCCTGCTTTTTGCAACTAAGGCTTGGGAACTGGCAGAGTAAGTCAAGAGTCAAGTGCAGTAATTAACACTGCACTTCTGTAATGTGATATTGATGCTGTCCTGAGTAAAACCTGATTCACAAAACTCCTTCAGTGCTTGACAGTGCATCCTGCAGCTTGTTCCTCTGGTTAGCATTTACTGACAATTTGCCTTTCCCATCTCCCTGAGATAAAGAGAAGCAATGCTCTGTAAAATATTTAAAGAGGGAAGAGTGGCGACAGGTTGTGCTCCACGAGGATAATTTAACATTATTATTAGCACATGGCTTGTAAATCAGCTTGTTTGAAGGGACTCTGAGGACTAAATATGGAATTACTGTCTACTTTGTAAAAGCCTTCAGCCACTGCTTGCAAGAGCAGTCGGGTATGGAGAGATGATGAATTCTGACCTGCCATTAAAGAACACTTACTGCATCCATCCCGGGTAGCTCCTAAGAGAAGAAGTCAGCCAACATTTTTCCTTCTGGGAACTAAAACCACTTCAACAATCAAAACCCATCCAGTCCTCTTTATTTAATCTGTGTATGTCACAAACAGTTAATTCTTAGATGATAACCATGACAGCCACCATCTCTGAATGAGTGCAGGCAGCAGCCTCCTCCCGTGGGAAGCTTTAGACTAAACCAGCATGGAAAATGAATCACTCCAAAGAGTGCCAGGATAGATAATCATGGGCAAGGCAATGGGATTGATCCCATCATTCTGTTTGCACCACATGGGGGCTCTGAGACAAACTCACGTGTCCTTGCTGAAAATCTCTCTCATTTAGAAAAATGCATTCACAAATTCTTCTGTTCTCTTTTGTAAAGTGATATATTTAAACCAAGCAGTAGATCACATTTTATGAAACCATATGCTTTTAATGCAGAAAATGTTAATGCTGGAAGGAACAACACATTTGGGTAAAGCTGTAATTAATATGGCACCATAACCTAGATCCTTTCCCATATCTGAACTGCAGATATCCACTGAAGAGATAGATGATAACAAATAATAGCAGTCAAAGTGAATAAAGTTTAATTTATAAGCTAACATATCTACGAATTTCTGATTCTAAAAAATGAATATAACAGAGAATGAATGATGATTTGTAGATGTGAGGGATACTGTGGAATGAATGTGCAACTTCACTTAGTAACTGCACTTACTTGTATCCATTCAGTATTCGCTCAGCGTATTTTAATCTTTAGTCTAGTTTAGTAGTTAAATTTGGTGGGTTCATATGTAAATTCAGAGGTGATATACCATGATAAAGTAGGATCCAACTTTATCAGTCCTACTAATGTTCAAAGTCAGTCGTGAATGCTACACTGACTTAGTACACTTGGGGGAAATTGAGAAATATTTGCAGCAGCACAAGGAAATGTTAACTTTTTTGCCTCCAAGGGTGATTGAAATTGTTTCATCTCAGAAAACAACACACTTTTTTCTCAGGATTTGTTGCTTTTCCATTCCAGTCAAGATTAGAAATTGCTGTTTGCAATTTGGTGATAACCATGAGGAGTCTAAGCCCACAGACATTAACCAGGCTGTCTTATCAGACAATATTCTCAGGTATCCTCTGCCTTCCCTTTGAGAAATATAAATACTGAGGGAATATGAGTAAACCATACAATTCCTGTATGTAGTTACTTTGGAAGGTTATAAAGGGCAGAAGATATTGCAAGAGAACATAATATTATTTTCTTTGTTAGCAGGAACAACTACTTTATGACAGTAAGATTAATCAGTGGCATCTGTATCCTTTATTAGGTCAAACTGCAATGCCTCGATGTCTCTTTTATTAAACTAATCCACTAGATACAAAATTCTCTTAACTCAGACTGAAATACTGATTCACACAGTGAGGGTTAGTTGAGGTTGAAGCTGCTCTGCCCATTAATGTGCACTGGCTGCTGTTCCCCTCTACAACACCTAAACCAGAGCAATGCTTGCTTTACAACATCCCCAAATACGTGAATCAGAACATAAAAACAATACTCCAGAGATGCTGTAGGGCAAACACTGTAGATATAATCTGTCTTGCTGCACCCAAAAGCAAGGATTTCTTTTGGAAGATGGGACCAGGCTATTGCCATGGCATAATCAGGAGCCAAGCCCTTATAGAGTGCTAAGGCAATTCTGTAAGTCCCTTTGGTTCCTCCTGGCACACACTCTGAAGATAAACAAACACTTTACTTTTATACAAAGCTACTTTTCTTACAAAAGTATGCCTTTGTATTGAGCCTTGTTTGTCCCCCTTCTAGTGAGAGCGTTACCTAAGGTTTGCCTGCTTACAGAGGCCGAGCTGAGAATCCTTGCCAGGGTCTGGGGCACATGGCAGGCCCAGGCAGATAGCTCCTGTTCCTTATCCTCCTCCACAAGGTGGGGAGAGGCACACAAACCCACAGGTGCAGTTTCCAGCAACAGAACCAACAGCTGAAACTGGAGTATTTCTCTACAGCTGAACACTCTGCCTTCCCAAGCATCCCGTAGACAAATGATAGGTAAAATGCAGAATGAATGGCAGACATTGTTACTCCATTCAACTACGTGGTACATAATCTAGCTCACCATAAGCAAGCTTAAATCTTGCTTACTTACCACCTGCCCATACTTAAACCTGAGATGAACACTTCCAGGGTCACATGCATGTAATTCTGCAGGAAACTTCGGCAGAGAATGGTGATGGGTGCAATTAGTCAACAGAGCTATCAATAATGCCAAAGGAACACCAGAAAAGGTAATGGAGTGAGGTAAAAACCAGGGAGTCTGGCCTCAATTTAACTCTTCTCAAAAATTCCAACAACCAATATTGCACAGTTTTCAGATTATGTACACTTTGTTCTTGAGGTGTAATACTAGAGAATGGAGCTCCTCTGGGAAGTGAAAAAGCCTTTGAAGCCTGAGAACAGAAAAAATGTTCAAATTTTCTTTAGTTTTATGGTATGGTTTCTGTAGTCTTTCACTTCTTGTGTACCTTGATATTCTCCTTTTATTACTTGGGCATCCACATACTTTTTTTAGTGATTTAATCTCTTTCTGTTATGAAGATTTAAATTCATATGCATAGCACCGCCTGATTCTTCCTGAATATTAAAGCTGGAGGAAATTATAATTAAAGTATTCTCATTACTGTTTCCAGTTATAAGACACGGTAGATTTATTAAATGAAATATTTAGTAAACCCCAAACAAACCATTGACTATGTACCTGCTTTTTCTTTAGTAGCAGTAACTGTAGTGAAATCTTGCACAATTTCAGCTTCCAGTGGCAAATACCACTGACCCACAGGCAGAGACAGTGACTCTTGTAATTTACTGAAATAGTCATCAAATACTATCAGAGTAGTCTGCATTTCCCAGGGAGGTCGAAGTGCAAAGACATCTGGTTGCTGGGTCTGCACAGCATTTCTCATTCCCAAGCTGGCACTTCCTGTGTGCCTGCTTGTGCAGCTGAAGGTACACAACCTATTCTGCAGATGAATGGAAGAAAATAACTTTTTTCAAACTAGTTCATGAACATCTTTTGTTAATGCTAAGTAGATTTTTGACACATTGCCTTTACAAGTATGAATTGCAGCTCCCACCTTTCATCAAAAATCCGTTACTGATTTCCTATCTGTAGGAGAAACACAGCAGCACCAGCTCTATTTTTCTCCTGCTTCCCTCAGAGTGTTGTCTCTATATGTGGTGCACCAAATGACTGCAAAGCTGGGAGTGCACCACACTCTGATCCATCTCCATCCAGTAATTCTCTGCCTGGGAGAATGATGGACCATTTTACAACTGTAATTATGATCTAAGAAGGATTAAAAAATGGAAAGTCATTTTTTTTAGGTCAGATGAAGCAGAAAAATCCAATTGGAGCTGTGTCTTGTAAATAACACCAAATAAAATATCCTAGAACTTTTGGACAAACACAGCAATATATCTAACAAGGTATTTAATAGCTTCCCAAGATAAACCATTTCATCTGCACTAAGTATCAAAGTGATATAAAAACTTCCTGTAAGCAGTTTTTTTGGGGAAAAAATTGAAGTGTTGATAGAATAAACGAATATTGATGTCACAGACAAAGTCCAGCGTAGCTGTGAGGGGGAATTCTGTCCGGTGTCACTCCCTATGTCCTCTGTGCAGGAGGCTGCTCCCAGGGGGTACAGCCACGGGCAGCTCTGTCACCTGTCCCCCCTGAAACCCCTTTTGTCCCCCTTTTGTCTGCATCTGGAACTGGCACAGAAACTACTGAGAACACAACAAACCAAACAGAATAATTCCTGCAAGGATTCCTGGGCTTTATCTCCCCATCCTGGTGCTGGCCAAAGGCTGAACCTATTTAGCCACGCTGTAGCTCAGTCATGGCAAAGCCTTCTTTGCTTCTGTCATTGCCATCATCACCAGTGGTAGAAAAGGGCTCAGGATTGGATTGAAAAATTTTACATGAAAGGCAAGCTGTTGTCAGCTAGGATCAGATCCCAAATGCTCAAATTCCTTATTGGGAATCCTGGCTCATAAGAGCAACAGAGCAAAGCAAAGACAAGATATGTCCCAGGGAGTAGGAAAGTAAATGTGCAAAAGCTCTAGGCTATGCAGCTGACAGTGTGTGGGAGGAGGAGGAGAATCAATATTTTAGACAGTGCATATTGTTTTATTTCTTACTAATGGTGGCTTTTTTTCTTACTGAAACAAAATTGTATACAGATAATACAAAACTAGGAAAACTTGTGTATATCTCATGCCAGAAAAAGAAAGCAAAACCTATCACATCCAATTCACTCTGTGCAAAGATCAGAATCAATTCAAGACACTGTTTAAATTAATGGGTATAACTGATTGATCCCCTGTGTAATTTTAGCAAGATGTAATTGTACATAACACTAATGATTTGTCATTCAAAATTGGATTTGTTAAGTTTGGTTCTCAGCTTTTCAGATGATTCTGATTGCACTTGCTGCATTCATAACTCTCAGAGCTTTTTAGAGTTCACAAAAAGCTGAAATGCTAAACCTATCCAAACCCACTTTCCCTGCAGAGCTTCAGCATGCTAGCAGTAGTTCTGTGAATAACTAGCTCCAAGCCTCTAATCAGACTCGTGGTTCAGACATGAATCCAGCCCTGCAAAATGTGAAGTTCACGACGTTTATACGGCCAAAGATTCAGATCATCTCATTTGCTACCACCCTGCAGTTGTGCTGAGCACATCACTTACAGGGACTACCAGAAATGCCAAAGGAGCAAGCAGGGTGGAACAAGTCAGGATAAAGGAAACTGCTCCTCCTCACTGAGGCACAGGCACAGAACAGACCAGAGTCCACTCTGAGACAGCCTGAGACAGACCCAGGACTGGACTTCTGCTCTCTGGAGCCTCAGAGGGGTTGACTGGAGGACTTTTTTTCATCACTTGTTGAGAGCAATTTGTAAAAGGTCAGAAATACCAACAGAAAGCTATCATAAAGTCTACCTCTTTTAAATTACACCTTCCTCCCCCTCATAATAAAAAAAATCAGGGATTATGCCAATGAGGAAATTACAGTACTGCAAAGAGACAGGAGCGAGGCACTAAATCTGAGAGAAGACCAGCCCCAGCAACAGAGATTCTAGAATAATGCTTGTTCCACCAAAGTATATGAGAAAATACTTACAAGCCCAAAAGGGCAGTGCTGGAAGGGTAAAGAAATAAAACAGCTAAATCAGAGGGATCGAGTAAAGACATATTGCTGACCTTGCATCTTACTAGACAGGCACAGTTTATTTTGAATCTTCTCACCCTGTGGGAGATCCCTCCTGCAATTCCATGTACTGGAATGTTGTTTGTTGGTTGTTGTTTTTCTGGCAGCAGAGCCTTCATTCCAAAACCTGCTCAGAACTAGATTAACAGCTGTGAATTCCATTTGTGTAACAGAGGAACCTGCCTAAATAGTTCAATAAGCTTCACGAGCCATGTGATTTTGTAACAGGCCTTTATTCTGACCTTGCAGTGGTATAAATCAAATTATGCCCAGAACAACTAACTCCACTGCAGCTTTCCTGAATACAAACCTGAGAGGAAGCAGTGTCACATGAGGCAGGTTCGTTAATTAAAACAGAGTTTCAAACAAGTTCCCTCCCTTCAGCAGGATATGGCACATGGAGCAGAGGGCAGGGCAGGTGTCTGAACGGCCTTCATGTAGCTGCTTCAAACATTAACTGGCACTTCCCACAGTAAGGTGTATTATAGATCTGATGAGTGAATTCCACAGCTCCCAATTCCTCCTCAGCCCACCCCACTCCAGCAAGTCTTAACGAGGACTAGAAGTTCTGTTAGCTCCAATAAAGGAACCCTAAACACCCACTTGATAACTTATTCAGGGTTATATTCCACTTGTATTCAGGTTTAGATAACTAAATGGTTAAGATGTATTATTTCCTACACTCAGTTTAAAATTCTTGCAGTTCTCTCTGTTTCCCAGTTTCCTGCCTTTGCCATTTCATTTCTTGCTTCAATGGAAGAAGAAATGCATCAGAGAGCAGAAGGTTCTGAGTTACCAAAGCACCCCTCATATGCTTGGACAAATACTCAGTTATAACACAACTGTTCTCAGTTATCCAAGAGATTCTGCTGGTCTATATTTAGAACACAAAATCTTTCTTGATTTTTTAAGAGATCACTTGCCCTTAGTCTCTGTCAAAAGACACTAATTTTGCATAGTGTAAGATAAACCAATTCAGCCTTTCAAAGGCATGAATGCACAGAATAATTATAATGCAAAAGTTTTCTCTGACTTTAACAGCAGAATGATTAGAAAAATAAAAATTTCAAGAAAGTAATTTTTGCATCTGAGCTATCCAATTCTCAATCTCCTTTGATTCATTTGATGCAAAGACTTGCAATGTGAAACTTCAGCCTTTGTTTCAGCATTTTAAGGTTTTCCAATTAACTTTTTTATAATTTCTTTACTAAATACTAAGTAAATATCACTGTGAAGGTACAGCCTTGTCCTTATGTGCTGGTACATATTTCACACTGGAGATGTTTCACTAGCTTCACTGGTTATGACTGACAGTGAGAAAGGGAAGCACAACTATCTGCTGATGACTGAGAGATGCTTTCAGAGATGGTTCTCTATTAATTCTTCCAATAAGGTCTTCCTCTTGCATGCACAGTGAATCTTTTCCACAGTTATGTATATATATGTGAAACAAAGTTTCATACTCAGAGCAATACCTGAGACACTAAATTAATCATAACTGGAGATTGTAGAAATTCTCTTTAAAATTGAGATTTCATGACTGGAGCATCACTGAGAATTAGATAGCAGGATCAAAGACTCAGTTTGAGAAATACCAAAGGCAGAGCTATTCATTTAACTTTAAATTTATTTCTCGGTACATTCTCCATCTGATAAAATGTTGCTAATTAAAACTATGAACAAACTCTTCAAAGTAGTAGAAACTTGACTGCATGGTCCAATTCACAACACATGAGAAAAAATGTAATACAAATTAACATTCTAAACTCCTTTCTACACCATCTAATGCACACCTTGGAACATTTGCAAAAAATGAAAGATGTTCCTGAAGATGTAAAGTTTCATTTTACCTTTGCACTTGAAACTGCCAAGTTTTTACCCACCCTGGATAGATAAGTATGATTGAACTTGCAGAAAGATATCTTTCACAAAACTGCCAAGTGAATAGAGAAACTGTAATGTAACTTTTACGTAGGAGATCCAGTCCAACTGCCATTTGTGATCACTTCTGTGGTCAGCTATCCCCACCTCTGCCTTTGCAGAACACAGGAACTGCATCTTTAACTGAATTGCAGGGCTTTAGAGTTTCCAAGGTAGCAAATTTTCACTTCCAAACAGAAACGACATCCTAAAGGTCCTGATGTCACCAACTGCTGTTCCCTTAATGCCTTCAGAGAACAGTCACCCAAACCCATGTACATGTCAGAAAGCCAGGGGTCAGAAAAAGGACAAACTGAAACTGCCAAGGTGTGTTCTACCCACTTAACTCCCTGATCCAGAAAGTTCAGACAGGCTCCCAGGAGTGACCAGCTCTAAAAATGAAACAACCCTAACTGGAAAGGAAGAGAAGGCTGGTACTATCACAACACCATCAAGGTCCTTATGTCAAAACTTCAACTTACTTCTATCAGCAAAACTTTTTAGTCTTTACTCCTCACAGACAGTATTGATTTGGAATTACAGTAGCTACACACCACCTTGACTGACTCACAGATTTGGTTTACAACTGAAAAGTGAACACAATTTCAGTGAATTACACACAGGATCTAACCTGTTCACTGTGCTGATATATTTTTACAGAAATGTTAACTCTACCTAGATGATATATTCTTCATTGAAAGAAAAAACAATCTATACTTCTAGGATGAATTACTTCTAAGGTTATTTTTGCTAGTCTCCTGATGATTGTTCTGCTGTATAGATTAATGTTGAATGTGTAATTTGTCTTATCCATGTTACTTTGTACTGCTCATACATTGAGCTCTTTGGATAAAACTTGCCCAGTGGTCTCCCCAGTCCACAATATAAACAACAATAATTGATTCACAACCTCTCCCATTACACAGGCTGACTATTAATGATTAAGCTATTTATGGCATGCAGTTCCACGAGCTCTACATGAACAAATGGAACACCAGGAATGATATTCAACCTTTGCTTTTATGGTGGTTTTCTTCATAACACCACTCAGGGAGTGGTCCAGTATCTCTTATAACCTCCGTGACTCTTGTCTCACAAGACTCCTTCTGCATTGTTGGAGTCATTTTGCTGCTTAACAACTGTGAATTTTGCCTGACATTATGGTTATCAGATGTGGACTGCAGTCACTTCAGAAAGACAGCTTCTGGTACTACTTTTGTTGACAAAACAGAGATCTCCTGTAGGAAGGAAATCTTTCTAAGAAAATTGAACTCTGAAGCATGAAATGCTGCTACAAGGCAAATCGAGCACCGTGGTCAGAGACCTGAACTGTTCAGCTGGAGCTGGAGACCATAAAGAGACATGGAGATCTCGGGGGAGTTTGGGGAATTACATCCCCAAGTCCTTCTTAAAACCCCAGTCAGAGTCAGTGACTGCCCCTGGTTGTTTGGGTTTTCTGTTTGTTTGTTTGTAACAGGCAAGAAGGTGCTGATACCTTCTGCTTCCAAGGCTGAATCAGCAATTCCCACTAAGCAGAACATAGATGAATGTTTGAGTAACCTTTGAAAGTAGGCTGAACTAGGTTCTACTCCAAACCAAACAGCTGTTGTAGTGACTGAAATGATCTCCTTCTACTTTCTTCTTTCTGGTTTAACATTTTGAATCCTTCCCTTATCACTCAATTTAGCAAAATAGAGTAGAGAATTTTGGATCGCTAAAAATAATAAAATATTACTCCTTTTCACCATGTAGAGGATGGTTTAGTTCTCCTTTAGATGGGAGTTTGATGGTAGTTAAGTACACATAATACTTAGACAAGGACAGTTCTGTGCACACACAAAAATTTTTAGCAGATGTTTTGGACATTGCTATCTTTGATGTTAATTAATCACCTCAGTCTTAAATCCTTCCTCAGGCTCAGGAACTGTTCAGTGAACCTGGACCTCAATATCCTGATTAAGAGCATCCCAGGAGCCAAAACCCCATTATGCCATTGAGGCACTTTCCTAAACACAAATGCACCTGCTCCTCCCTTCTGGGAATGTTGTGTTCTGCACTCTCATCAGACTTGTACCCTCTGTAACAAGGACTACACAGGGATGTGTTGAGGCGCTCAGTAGCGCCGTTCTTTTTCTCTGGTTCTCACAATTTTTTCCTTTCCTGCCATGATCAGAGCAAAAGCAAATTTGCAAATCTTAGTGTGAGAGAAAAGTACTGGTTTTAAGTAGCACTATCTTTTTAAAAATGGAAACCTCTTAATTGTCTTTTATGAGATTTCTCCTCTGGAGTCCCCTCCTCCAGATAATTTTCTTTTATTTTTCAACTTCCTCACTGTAGAATATTGCCAGTGTCATGCTGTCAAACTAACAGGTGAAAACTTGCTATTCTCAAGTTTTTCCCCTGTAAACTGATATTATCAGTCTGAAGTTGAAAAGCAAAAAGAGCTCCTAAGACAGAGCTATCATAAAGTCCTCGGTGTTTGCTTATTCATTTCAGTAAGATCTGTTCCAGTGGGCTAATTGTGTGCTCTAACAAATACACCTAGGCAATCTTTAAGTACTTGGCCATGCTCACAGCAGTGCCTGACCTTGCAATCAGTGGATTTCCTCTGCTGTAAAACCTTACTCATTAACGAGGTTCTGGAAGTGACCCTAGATGTCTTTTTGGCTAACAAATACCGCAGTATAAATGAGCACAGCTTCACTGAGGTTATTATTCACTGATTGATAAAATTCTTTGTGTTCCCGATTAAAATTAGCATTCGACTAATCTGAAGGCATGCTCAAAACTGTAGGTACATCTTGGCAACCTGAGAAGTGCAGAAATAATTTCAGGAATAACCACCCAGGATGGTTAAAAGCTGTGTTCTGTGAAAGGCCTCAGATTCTCAATATTCCTTTGTGCCCATTGCTACAGTTCTACTTCTTACCATGCACTTGCGATCATCCACCCCAGATAAATCCTCCTCAAACTCCTTCCCTACATCAAATTCCATGATGTAGTTTCTAAAAGTGCTTAGCGTTTTAATGATCATATGATCCCCGTTCTGAAGGATTTCTTTGTCAGGCTTTAGCAAGTTTGCTATTTTTCTTACAGCAACATTTACATCTGAAAAAGAAAAAGAATTGTTTTTATCCAAAAAAGTCTTTCATAGGAAGAAGCTTGTCGCTCTTAGGGAGAACTGAAATGCACAAAGATAAATAGATGTCCAAATCTTTCAAACCAGCCATCTCATCCAGAGAAAGTCTGTAACCTAATTCTTATCACTTAAATAACATAAAGTTTCAATTTTCTGATTGTGTGGAATCTTTCAAAAATGCCATTTGTATTTGACAATTCATAAGGCCTTCACTATTTCTGCAGAGATACTAACACAACATCAAAAGCAAACACATAAAATTGCATTAAGTACTGCATTGAATCTTTATTAAATATAAAAATTTTACTGCTTTTCAAATTGTAGGGTTTTTTATGTTTGGAATCTGCCACTTACCTTTTCAAGCTATGTAGTTTAATCTCTGTTAATATAAGATGGTAAAAAGCAGAGGCTGCTTAAGGTAAAATAATTTTGCTTAAGGCAATTCTTAAAGTGCATTTCTGGAAAAAATACTTCTCACAAAAATTACTTATGACTGACTGTACAAGAAAAAATAGATTCATGTAAAGAATAAGACAGATGGCATTTATTGGTTATTTATTCAAGAAGTATGGAGGGAACCTTACCCAGTGCTTTCAGATACTCCTCAAAATTGTCATTGCTGACCATTTTCCAGTACCCGTTGAAGTCTGCAGGCATCCCTGCTCCAGGTGATTGTCCAAATGAAAGGCTCAGAGCCGTGGGTTGATTCTGCACCACACAACTCACTGCCTTTCTTTGTGGCAAGTTTGAACTCTGGTTTCTTTTATCTCTTTTTTAGACCATGGAGCTATGCGAGTCGTAATCCGATTATTGTTGAAGTGCTGCCTTTAAATCCTTCCACAAGGCTGAACCTCTGAGATTTCTAATGACAGCAGGATGACTTGATTTAAAATGAATGAAATATTCACCTTTCATATCACTTGTGTAAGGGAAATTAATTTTAACCATATTACTCTTCATTTTTCATGCCACTCAGAAGAAAACCCTTTCAAATAGCTTTAGTTTGGGATATTAGCCAAAACTATACAAGCCCTTATCTTGTGTGGGTTTTGAGCCAAATTCTTCTTTCTTGAATATGTTTCAGCTACTTTATGCTTGCTTTCAAGAAAACAATCTTACAGATCCTTTCAGTGAAAGCCATTTGTGTCTGGGATTCCTTTAACTTGTTCCCCAAGCTCCTTAATTCCAGAGACCCAGCAGGGGAAGCTGCTTGGCCAGCTGGGGGCTCAGAAGGACCAGTGAGGTGGAAATGTGTATAAAGAAGCAGTGATGAGTCTGTAGTGATAAATGCTACACCACCAGTGAATGAATGCTTTCAGTTCAACTTTGAAACACAGAGGGAGCACTCACAGAGCTCTGCATTCCCTGGAAGTGACTTCTGTCAGGAAGCATAGACACTGAACCAGCAGAACAGGCAAGGAGCACAGAGGAGCTCGGCTTCATCCTTCTGGCATCAGAGCTTGGACACCGAGCCTCTCAGATGTTTGGTACAACTCAAGTCCCTGCTGGATGTATTATTTTCTCTGGGGCTTTGGCAATTGCTTGCTCTTACAGAACATTCTGGATCAGAGAAGAAAAGAAACCCACTTTAAATGTGGGCAAGAGGACTCTGTCATTTGAGAGCCTGAGCCTTAGATGTGGCATAAGTAGCATGTGAATTTTTTAAGTATCTGCATGAAAGAAAGATTGGTTTCCATCTCTTGGCCAGATTGCCAAAAATCAGAAAAGTTATTCAGGGTCTTATAAAGTCAAAGTTTAGAGGTGATATATATTTAAACATCTCTCTCTCTCTCTCTCTCAAGTAATGGTTCACTGTGTTTTGCTGTTTCAGAACAGTAAGAGTTACAGAATTACAAGTTAGGAAAGTACCGTGTTTGACTCTAAAGTCATATTTATTGAATTACTGAAATGATTGAAATTATTGAAATACTAAGAATATTTATTGTGAAGATCTCCTTTTTTTTTTTTTATTTTCACAAGGAAGTTCTTTACACATTTTAAGCTATGCAGCTGAGCATCCCAATTTTCTTGAGCACAACCACGCACAGATCCATGGATTTAAACCACCACATGATTTCAAGAAATTCTGGACTTTCCCCTCATTATTACTGAGAAAGAACTTTCCCAAGCAATCTCCCTGCAGCCCTGCCTGGCTGACAGGGCACACAGGGCAGGACTCGGTCGCTCGGAGGCTTTATCGCCGTGTTTCTTGCCCGCAGCTCCTGCGCTTGCCGCGCTCGCTGCAGACGCCGTGCTGGGAGATGCAGGCGATGGCGGAGCCCGGGATGAGGCGTTTCACACTCCTGCCTCCGCGCAGGGCACGGCGCATCTGCGTCGCGCCGATCCCCTTCCGAACCCACTCTCGCTAGGAAAATATTGTGCTGGAATTTAGTTAAAAGGTCCCATTCCCGGATATACTGAGATGGATCAGAGCCAGCCCAGCTGATGCAGACCAAACCAAACCTTTCCACTATTTCTTGGATGTCTTCTTCCTTCCAGAGATTGGGTGTCTTAAATGTCTGTAGAAAATCAGCCCCACAGAGCAGCTTTAATTCTGGTAGAACTGGAAAGACAAAAGGAAATAAGAGATGTCCTATCCTTTCTTAGTCTTCTACAAAGTTTATACTTAAAATTGGGTTTAACTCATCACTTTTAAATTTTTTTTAAAATTTATTTTTAAAATAATTTACCTTTGCTCCAGACTTTTTTTTCAGAAGGTTGCAAGAAAAATTCAGTTTAGGTTTTTATGTGTCTGGTCACAATAATTTTATCATCTACTTCATCATCACTCAAAACTTACTGAATATTATCTGTACGCAGTTAAAGGAGAATTTTTACTCTGCTCAAGCAACTCAAAAGGGGGAAGAATCAAATAAAGAGAAATACTTTAGCACAAAGATTAGACTTGGTTGAACCTGGCTATTCCACTCCATCCTGTCCTGCTGTTCTTTCTTTTCTCTGTTTCTTATTTGCTGTTCACTGCCTAAGCTCCAGCACAGAACTCTTTCCTCAAACTTCTTCCATAGCACTCATCATTATTTCACCTGAGCGTTGTACAGACATTGACCAGGTTTCTGACAGCCTTATGTTCATGTGAAATGAAGGGGAAGGATGGATGCCTTCACTTTACACTGATTTAATGGTTAGCACATCTGCAAGTTTTCTACAAACACCTTAAAGGAGAGATTCAGAAAGTGACAACTGTTCCAGTGGTGATGCATGAAAAGCCTGACTTCTTCCCTCTCCCAGCTGTAAAGATACAACTCCTCAACAACCAGGAACCATTTCAGTTAAATGTATTATTCATGTCCAAAAGATGCTCCAGTGCTAGAGGAAAAAGGCAATGTATCAAAAATCCAGCAGTATCCTAGTGAGTCAGAGGGCTAGGGAACATGATTAGATAGGAAACTGAAAAGTGACATTGTTTCCAGAGCCTGCCACACTTCTACTGCTAACAGGAGCCAGTAAACATCAACATGTCAGCACCACTGTTGTGGTATCCACACATTCTGTCGATTCTGTCTAACACTAGAAGCAGAATTCTAAGTAATCCCTGCATTTCTCATATTTTTTATTTGTTTATTCTGTGCTTTGCAAACAAGCAGGGCCATAGCATACATCTCTGACCTAGCTAAAGAAATACTTGCAAAGCCAAGAATTAATACAAATCCAAGGTCTCCTGTCTTTGTGGGAGTTGTTACAAACCAACTGCTCCACCAGTTACGTTGGCATTTGGCATGGCTTGCTTTGGGCAGGCAGCTCCAACCCTCCAAAACCCACCGGCTACCATGTTCAATTTTCTCACTACTAATCTGTACAGTTTTTAATGCCAAACACAGCATCATGTTTACAGTCATGAACCAACCTGGCTGCTGGCAAGAAAGGGAATCCCCCGCAGAGCTTTCTGTGGGATGTTTGTTTCTCATGAACTCCTTCTTGGACTGGAACGCTCCGAGAGATTCATTATAATGGTGCCTGCATTTAAAATAAAGGCTTCAGTGTGAGGTAATCCTCTCAGAGATGCAACAAAGCGATTACCTGGCACTTTCCCATTCAAGAACAGGGTCTACTTTTATTGCCTTTGGATTTGAATGCCGTTTGTTAAGAATTTGGCACATTTGTTCTTGCCATGAGATTAGGATCAAGGTAGCTATATTTTGTGGAATTCACAAGCATTCTCCTTAATGTAATCATGGTTTGTAAATCCTTTTTGAAATTCCACCATTATGGCAATTTTGGCAGCTACTACATTTAAAACATAGTGGAGGATTTTTTTTCCTGAAACAGGACTAAATCTCACTTCAATCACTAGCTGTGATTTCTTGACTAAATCCAACCCCTCGTGATAGTGTGTTTACAATGTGTACTCTGTTTTGAGGAGGAGACATTCTTGTTCTCTCTCCTCCTCTCCTCCATAAAAATACGTTCCCTGAGATTTTACCTTGCTGTTTTCTCGCCCATTTTAATTAAAAGAATCACAATTCTGAGAAACTAAAAATTCTCCTAAGATTTTTGACATCTGCTGTGCTTCTAATTTTACTAAGTTCAGGGTCCAGGAAGGCAGGCAAGGATCCCTTTATAGGTTTTTCCAGGTTTCTGCTACTTTATCCTTCTACCACTCCTGATCCCTGTGCCCCCTTGCAATACTGGCATTGCTACCTCATGGCAATGGCCTTTTCCTTCCGAATTACACAGTCTTGCTTGTTTAGAGTAGTCCCTGCCTTGCACCATCCAGAGCCAGGCTTAAGCACTGTCCATATTTGCACAAGCCAAAATTGTTTGAGGATCCAAGCTCCTATCAAGCAGACAAGCACAGAACCAAGGCTGTATCCAATTTCTGAGTAGCAACCAGAGAGCCACCAGCTCTGCTACAACTGCAGCAAGGCAAAGATTCTGAGTTCCAAGGACAGTCTGAATTCAGTGCTTGTGCACAGCCCCAGCTGACTCTCTGGATGTCTGCTGTAAGGAAGGAATTCACAGGTTAGTCACTTCAAAGCACGCAAACACTTTGGCCACAGGGATAAGAACCCACACCCAGCCAGGCTGCAAAGCAGCCTCCAGTGATTCCTGATGCTCGTGGCCAGAGAAACTGCACAGCCAAGAGGCGAGTGGCACATGGCAGCAGAGGGTAGGTACCAGTAGCTTGGCCTGTGCCTCCCCACACTTCTGATTTTAATGCTGGAACAGGCTGGTGCTGTGTTCAGCCAAGCACACTGACTGTAGGTGCTCCTCTGACATTCTTGGGCCACGATTCAGAAATAAGAGTTCACTGCAGGAGCAGCCCTACAAACACTGCCAAACCTGAGCTGCCCCGGGTCTGCTCAGCAGCAGGGCTGGAGCAGGAGGTTACATTAGTTCAGATACACCAAAAATGACAAACCCATCTCCCAGCTTCTTAAGTGTTTTCTGAACTGTGTATGAAGCTTTGAGTAACGACAAAACTAAATCACAAGTACAACTCAACAAAGTTGGGTAACGCAGATCTTTGCCAATTTTTAATTACTCTCTAGTATAGCTGCATGCCAATCAAATCCACAGGAGCAGTGTGTGTGGTCCTTCGCTAACTGACAATAATGTTTCCTTGTCTATGAATACTCACAAACAGCAGGGAAGTGGGAAACAGCTCTATTATGTTCCCTCCTCCTCTCTAAGAAAAGCCTTGGGATAGTCTCCAAGATTTCCATACTCATTTAATAGCACTGCCATAAATGGGATTTGAGCTTTGCTGCCTAAAATTCTTTTATGTCATAACTACTTGGGATCCTCTGCAAAATCTACAGATTTTGCTGAAATGTGACATTTTTATTGCACTCAGTTAAAACAAGTACTGTAGGAGAAGGCCATTCTTGTGTTTCAGGACTAAATATTCTACTGCAGTTAAGTGTACAACTCAAATACTGATAAGAAGAGACATTTAGGTACAACAATGATTTCTGCCTCTGCCTTGCAATAGGAAAATCTCTTTCTATTGGTACTGAAGTTTCCTACCTGAGGGAGCTTATAGTGAAGGCAGAAGTTAGTCCTTGGTTTTTTGAGGGGGGAAGAACCTCTAGATTAACTTTGAAAGCATGTGAAGAAGAATGACTCTACCATAAACCATTGCCTGTTAATACTTAGTAAGGGCTAAAGCCAGCTCTTTTTAATCTGGTTTTTCACCTGTGACATTTAAAATACAATGTAAAGCACAAACACCTGCATTTCATCAGAATGCTGGTTTCTCATTCGAGGGACAAGGTTCAGCTCTAGATTATGGCACTGGTTCAGTTCATTAACACAGGTCAACATTTTTGGACAAAAAAAAGATTTAAGCTCATTTCTCTCCTTAACAAGCAGCCATTTTAGCATTTTGTGAATTTACTAATAAAACTAGAGGTTCACTTTCTAGTCAGATGGGAGTTTGGCTGTTAATACCACATTGATACTATTTCACCTGAGCAGAAAATTATACATACACATTTTACTTACTGGATCTCTTATCCTAAAGAACTCTGAAGTGGATTTATAATTTACAAACCCAATCTTGCAAGCAGTACTCACTTCAGCTGAAGCAAGATCAAAGTAGGATCACCTGATCTGGAAGATTTGGGACTGCTTCTCTGGAGGAAAATGGTTTGACTGAACTGAAGTTTAGGACAAAAGCCTCATACCCAGCCAGTACTGTAGAACAGTACTTGGTCACTTCTCCCACTGGGCCATACAGTTCTGATTAGAGAAAGAACAGAGTTTTCTGCTAAGAGATCCCACCCTGATCCTGTCCTGCTGCCTGGAGGGAAGGGGCAAAAGGAGAAACTGGATGTCTGTGTTCCCTCAGGGAAGCAAATAAAAGTTGATCTAAAAGGCTCCACTTGTTGTCTTGTAAGTTTGTAGTGAATTCTTACAGATGCTTTTGTAAAGTAACAGCTCTGGCTTTTAACTGCCTTCACACAGAGCCACAAGGGCTTTTGGGGCAGCTGTTGGAGGGCACAATTTAGAGCCTTGAACACCTCTTTCCACTTAGAAAGTAACCTAGAAAATGGGGATAAAAATGAAGGATCAGTGATAGCTCTTGCAGCACTTCTATGAACTTTTTCAGTTCAATGGTATCTGTTACCTTCTGTAGCACCTTTCCCAAAGAGCAGCTAGCACAAGAAGTTTGTGTTTTCATACCCTGCCCCATGGGTATTTATTATTTACTATTTAATACCACATGGAAAAGACACAATTCAAGGTCTTTGCATCACGTTTTGGACAACTTGTTTAATTTCTCCTCCCAGCACAAAACCACAGCAGACTGAGATTTTGAAGAGAGCATCAGCAGTCATGGACTTGGGTTTAACTTACCATTCGAGTTAATAAAAAAACTTTACAAGGTTGTGTGAGCAGATAAACCTGGAGGCATAATACTGCTAACACAGCTAATCTGGAGCAGAGATGCTCCTGAAGAACAGAATCTTTTGTAAAATCTCTTACTTCTGAGTACAATCTCTATTACCTACAGAGAATCACAGCCAAGAAAGGTAACATGAGAGCCAAGGACCTTTTCTGCAGAGCCCAGAACTGGCCATCATTTCCACATGCATCCAACCACTTAAAGGACACGAGAGCAGTACTGTGGCTATTGCACAGCTCTGGGGAAAGCAAATGAAAGATTCCTGGTGGGAATCCTGGCTTGCCTGGTGTTTCAGGGGCGCAGGCGCTGTGCACTGATGTGGCAGCCTGGCAGATTTTTGGCAGTCAGCAATTTCATAAAGACAGGAGGAAGGTAATGTAATCACCTTAACACTTTGACAGTCTCTGTCCACGTCTCCTGCCTGCTCTCCCAGGGATCCACCCGGATCCAGTCGGACGTCTCCAGGGCCAGCTGAGCCATCGCCACACGGTGCCTCGCTGAAACCAAGCCTTCCTTCCCATAGTTATCACTGACAGGAGACAGTATGCCCTCAATAACCTGGTACCTTCCTTTGGGAAAAAAAGACAAAATGAAAATTAAGTCCTCTTCACAGAACCTTGAGAATTTAGGGTGGATAGGGCCTTGGGAGGTCACCTAGCTCAACCTCTTCAAAGGATAACTTCCATGGTTAACTTCCAAGTTTTAAGATGCTATGAACAACTTGATTTGGGTTTTGTTTTTAATCCATTCCCAGCAATTACAAAATGAAAATGCAAACGTTTTGTTCCTCTGTGAACTGCTCACAATTACTATCATGTTTATCCTAATAAATGACCCAAAAGGAAAGCTGGGTAAACAGGCAATTTTAAACCTCACAGACATAGTCATAACTGATGTTGCAAAATATCAAAATTGTTAGATATAATTAAGTTTCATAGTCCAGTTAGTATAGCTTTGATACAGCCAGAGCAAAGAATGACTTCATCTACCACTACTTTGTTCTTAAAGATCTGATCATTGTTATTTCTCAGAAGCACTCTGCCTGTTCTTTGTGTGAAAGAATTACAGCACATTACTGCAGCTGTGATGGATGTGATTCAGACTAATCAGAAGATTCACTCTGAAAGATGGGGCTAACAGAGTCTGAACTGTGCTCCAGACATCGGCTCAGCAGCCACCAAATGCCTTTCTCTCTGGCTGCTGCTGTTAAATACATTTGACAATACAGCCTGGTTTCTACCCCTGTAACGTAACAGAATCATTAACACAACACACTCTGGTTAGATTTTGCAATTCTGGGCCCAAATCAGGAGACAAAAATAAAGCACCACCTTAAGCTGCAATGCCCAAGAAATTGAGAGAGGGAAAGGGCGTTTCAACTGAAGAGAAATGAAATTATTTTTAATGTAACACATGCATTTTAAATACCAATGATAAACATGATACCGAAAAGGTAAAAAATCTTCTTCCTTTTTTCTAATTCAATTATTTTAACGAAGAAACTTCAATGCAGCATGCTACATTTATTGCTTTGTAAGGAAAACAACACCCCTGATACTTCTGATACTGGCACATGACAATTTAATATTCTAACACAACACTCTAGTAAAGTCACATTAATTTTGATGTAATAACATTTTCAAAAGAACTTCATCAAACTGAACTTAAAAAATGAGCATTAAGATTCAATGAGATTTACATCCTCTTAAGATGTCAGTTCAAACTGTCTGTTTTAAAATATTCTCATTACAGGCAAAATGAGCAAGATAAAATTTTCCAGAATCATGCAAAGATGTGTATATAATTAAGTCCATCTCTTGATTTGAAATTGGAAGTAATTTCACTTGATTTATGAACGACAATTATTCTCTCATACTTTGGTATTATACAGTGCTATAACAAATTGTCATTTAAAGGGAAAGAAAGTACAGTTTAAATTCATTTCTTCTTTAAAGGGAAGGAAGCTGCAGTTTGAATTCACTACTACATTAGCCTTATTAAAAGGTTTTCCCTACACAGTGATTATCTTTTCCCCATTTCCCTTTCTTTACGTTACTACAGATATAAGTTGTTCCCTTATACCTTAAATGGAAACATTAAATGAAAAAATCGTATTTCTGTGAGACCATGCTAACCAAGAATGATATGGGTCATATCCTTGTGAGATGAAAAGATACCAGTCTCTAGTCTGCCCTAGAACTGCATAAATGGGTTAAGAGCTTCTGATGCCACATCAGCTTGTTCCAAAGCAGAAATGAAACCAACTGGAAGAGAAAAACCAAGGTTGGTACCACTTCAGAGAGTCAAACACAGGAATGATTTGAGAAGATTCACAACTGAGAACCCAGCATGATGCAAACAGCATGCACGAGAGCCTTCCACATAGAAATACAAGCTTTGGCTGTCAACATTTAGGAAATAATTTTATTACTGCCTCTAAATAACTTCTTTCCTATTCAGTAATTTAAAAGTTCACATACTCGAATGTGCCCCTCAGTTTTGGCAGGCATGCAAAGAGGAAATCATTAAATTCTGTCACTTTGGGCTTTTCTTAATGTCCACTGCAATTCTCTTCTCTCTCCCATGAATTACTACAGCTTGCTTCAAACCTTCCTTGGTCCAGAATTATCTCCAAATTCTATTTCTCTGGAATTCTATTTGTTTTCATCATGAAGCATTATTATTAGTAAGTATTATTAAGTTATTATTGTTGCTTGTCCTAAATATGTGTAAAAATCCTTCAGGCCCTCAAGTTTTTCAAAATATGCCTACCAAAAGCAGCAAAAAAGTTCCTCTTGCTATGAACTTATATTCTCTAAGAACTGTTGAGGAGAACTGGTGCTCAGAAACAGAAATATAACGAAAGTAAAACAATAAAGACTGTCCCTCAAACATGTTACAGTAGGTTTTTAAGGAATTTAGGTATTTAGGTTTTTGTTACTAAGGTGTCACTGTAAATTGTCACAAACACTAACACAAATTGTAATGCTTAATTAGCTTATTAATACTAAAGCAAATTTATCGAATGCCAATTTCATACAAAATTGTTTCTGTATTTTGGTGAGGCTTCTAAAGATTATTCTCTTCTGGCAGTAAGTCTGGAATTCTTTGGGAGAAATGATACCAGGAATAAATAATACAAGTAAATAACCACTGCAGGAAAGCAAATAAATGAAACACCTCCATATATTTAACTCTTGCCCACTCCTCCTCTCCCTCTCAGTGTCACAGGAAAATCCCCAGGGGAGGCTCTGCAGGTGCTTGGTGTCACCCCACGCACTGAGCAGGAATGATCCCACTACTCTGCCTCCTTCCCCCCTGTGCAGAGCAGCAGCAGCAACAGGACTGCTGCCCAAGTGCTGCTGCATTTCACTCCTCTCCCAGCGTGCTGCTACAAGTGTTGTGCACAAAGATTCCCTCCCAGACCTGCATTTGACACAACCCATCTATGGGGTCGCATCTCTCCCCAGTTTTTACAAGGCACTAACTCATCACCCTTCACCTTCCCCTGGCATTTCTCTTGCCACAGATGGAAACATGTTTTTGACACTCTCCTCCTTTGCCCTCTATCCCCTTTGGTCTTACCTGGAAATTGGTGATGTAAGTACCCTCCACTGGCAGCACTTGGCAATCAAGATTAAAAATATCTTAGATAGATTGATTCTAGTATTATTTCTTTGGTCTTTGTCGTCAAATGAGGAATACAGAGTGAAGTAAAAGCACCTGGCATTAGGCATTAACAGACTCTAAAGGCATCTGCCACTGTCACTGCAAGTTTCTAAAAACAATCTTAAAACAAGGGCTTGGATCTCAGAAAGTTTTAGCTCCATGTGAGAATGTGTAAAGTGCCAAATTCATGTGAGTAGATGAAAAATCCAGATAAAGAGAATTATTTGAGTCACTCAGGCACACAGAGCTATGTGTGTTGCATTTAAAAGGCAGCATGACAAGATTTATTGGCTGATATTAACAGAAAAAGGATGAATGACTTGACATATGGCAATGAAACTGCACTTAAAGTATCAGAAACCAAATAAAATGTCTTACTTAAAATAAGGGTGTATGAAAAATAAGATTAGGCAGCATTTGAAACTGAAACTGATGTACAAAAAGCTGGCAGCTGGAATTACTGGAGATGTCAGTCAGGATGCACATCGGGGCAGTCACGTCATTCATGGCAGCCAAAGTTGACTCTGGGGTCACAGAATCCTGCAATTGTTAAGGTTGGAAGAGCCCTGTAAAATCACTGAGTCCAACCAGCAACGCAGCACTAGGACATGTCCCCAGCTGCCACATCTGCACCTCTTTTGGACACTTGCAGGGCCGGTGACTGGAGTCACTCCCAACTGCCCAGCTCACCATTTCAGCCTGATCTGTGATGGAGCAGAACCCCTGAAGGAGCAGCAGAATGAATCATTCCCAAACTGATGAGTCCCTCACTCATTTCAGACATCCAGGTGGATGTCAGCTCCAAGGTGCACTGCTCCCTCTGAGAAGGGAATCACTGCTCAGACAAGTCTTGTCTAACCCCTGTTCTTCTCCAGCCCCTCCATCAGCTCCCAGGCTGCAGCTGCTGCTTCTTCTCAACAAATAAGCTCCAATTTCTCCTCTCCTTCCCTGAATAACCTCAGAAATGGAAAGAGGGCTAAAATCATGAGAGAATGACCAATTAATTTCCTGGGTAGGAATGGTTCTGCGATAAAACAGGCCTCCAGAATCAGTCATTTTTAAAGCATGCTGCCAACCCCTTCTGCTTGAGAAACTACCTTCCCTGTCACAGAAGGGCCATAGCTGGGATTTGTGAATCCACAAACACACCCATACATCTGCACTTGGAGTCTCTTGGGATGATGCCTCCTCTGCTCGGGCTGGGTAAAGTTTCTGCAAGCCAGATGAGGATGTTTTGCTGGGTTAAACATTCACAAAGTGCAGACAGCGCTGTAGGCAGCCCAGGCTCCAAAGAAGAATTCTGAACAAAGCCCTTGCACTTGTCAGGCTTCACAAATTAAAATAAGAAGCCAAAAGGCGAGTCACACCCTACCCAGAGCTAGGCACTGACATTAGGTGTAATATAATGCACAATTTCTATTTCGACTTTTCAAAATTTCACTTTTAATATGATTTTTACTGGAGTTTAAGCAAACTGCCCTGAGTAAGGGGAGGAGTCTTTCTGAACTGACCCTGCAGCAGACCAGATATCAAATTGATTCAGACAGAATAATAATTCATTTCCCAGTTCAGTCCTTCTTTCAAGGCAGAGAAATGTTACTGGAGTGTAATTTATGACTTAAACAGAATTACCAGTTGGTCTCATATTACCTTTCTACTCTTTGAATACCTGGGCAGCAGAACCAGTTATAAAACTGCAGTGAAAATAAACCAATTAAAATCTTTTTTCAACTCTTTACTTCCAGTCCTGTGGGAGCAACAAAATAGTTTTAGTCCTAGGACAATAGAGACTTGTAGAGGCTCTGTAATTCCTCCTCATGACAGTCAAGGTATCCTCACAGGATATTCTGAGTATGCAGCTGCTTTTATTGCACAGTGGTATCAGCAGGTTACCAGTTCTCTCCCTCTGCTCAATTTGACAGCCCAATTCCTTTCACTCTTATTTGCTGTTCAGGTTCCTACTGAACCACCTCCCCAGGAAGTCCTCTGTCACATTCCAATAAACAGTGATGCCCTCCCAGCCACCTCCAGAAACACAAGTGCATATTTTAGCTGCCAGATAAAAAAAGTAAAAAATAAATCCCTGGGCAACTAAGGAGCTGATCAAGCTTAGAGTTCAAGGCTTCCCAGTAGCATTTCTGATTCTTTCTTAAATTCCTGATGTTACCCACCTTGCTCTTGTGTTGCCAAAACATTCTAGCCTGTTGAGATCTCGCTTTTCTGATCTTTTTCGAGGATAGATAAAATGTCTCTTAGTGAAGACAGATAACGAATAATTAACGTTTCATCTTTTCTCCACTTTCCCCCTGCCGTCAAAACTGCTACCTGGAACTCTTCATATTGAAACACATCCTGTCATAAAAGCATGAAATTGGAACAGAAATGATTTTCCTAAGTTTCAAAGTTATTACCCATATAATTTCACAAGGCTCAGCCAGTGCCAGGAATAGGATCCTCACAGTGCTGATAAAACTTTTACTCTCTTTACATGAACACGCATTCTTCTTGCTTCCACACTGAGGTAATGCCAGACTTTGTATAATGAATATATCACGAAAGCTTTACATTACTATCAGTAAAGAATATTAAAATTAACCCAGCTGCAAAGTAGGAGCTGATCCAAGGAAGTATTAAAACTCCTTTTTGCTTTTCCCAGCTTACCCTCGTGTGAGTGGTGCCCACTGCCCCTCACTGACCTGTTTGGTGCAGGTGGTCTCTGGCCAGCTCAAATAAACGCATGTGCATGTTGGTGGTGGGGTTCAAGGAGCCACAGGCCAGAAGGATGACAGGGATCCTGCTCCTCATTCTGACAGCAGAACATCACACCCCCTCCCTGAAAAAAAAATTAAAACAAAAGATAAACTTGAGAAAGAGCAGCTTGCCTTTGGCTCCTGAACTGAAAGGAGCTGTTTGCAGAACTGAGTACCCCTGGAGCACCAGTGCAGTGCCCAGAGATCAGTCCTGTCACAGCATTCAGCAGTTCTTGGATGGTAATTAGGACAACACCAACACATTCTGTCTCTCCACAGACAGACATGGCTAGAACCTACTTCTAGAAATTTACATTCTCATTAGTTTTAAAATTTGACAATTTTTTTATTTTGTCTTAATTTTTAACCTACTTTTATTAGAGAGAAAGGTTTTGTTCTGTACAATTTGGTTAAACTGTCAGTCATCTTCGAAAAATGTAGCAGGAATCAGTTTAAATCCACTGTGCTTGCAGCCATTTACTTGCATAACTCTTTTTAAAACTAATCCGGAATATAACTGGCACAATAAAAATAATTGTGTCCCGCATACATGTCTTCAACCTGTGACTTTTAGTGATAACTTGACAGTAGTGATAGTGGAAACTCAAAAATCAAACCAACAGCAGCAACAACAACAA
>VZRX01009374.1:0-37272 GCA_013398075.1 Notiomystis cincta | reverse complement strand
GCCCTAGGCTGGTCTGCACGGGAGCTCTTTAGGTGTGACGGGATGTCAGATTACTGCTAATGGTGCCTCTCCAGGGACCCACGGGCAGAGGGGAGGCGAAGCTTGGGGGGACGTAGACGATTGGTCTGTCTGAGAAAATGCGGATAAGCAGAGATTGCCGTGTTCCGCTCTGCTGGTGACATCTGTATTGCAGGTCTTGGGTAGCGATCTTGGGGATTCAGGGACGGGCTGATGCGTGGCTCTTGTGTCACTCCATGTACACACTGATGTTCAAAGAGTCTGGTGTGGACACACCGAGAAATGCAGTGTGGGTTATGTGGCTGCTAGGCAGGTGTTTGTGTAGATCAGTTCGGGTGTACAGGTAGTCAGCTGTGTTGTGATCAATGGGTTGCTAAGCTGCTATGGCATCCTGAATTCTTGGATGTTTTTAGAAGGCCATCTATGTAATCTCTGCCCTAAACTGTGGGATGACAAGTCTTGTTAGTAATCCAGTAAGGTGTCATGGTTTAAAAACGCCTGCCAAAAAGGTGGGGATAAAAGAGCCAAGTTTGCAAAAACTGATGCCAACAAAAGTGAATTGCTTCTGACCTGCTCTAAGGGATTTGCATCACAGGTAGGGTTTGTCTCACCAAGAAATTATTTGACTGCAGCAAGGAAACCTGACTTCAAGAGAGCTCCTGGTAGTTGCTGTATTAAAAAAAAAAAGTGCACAGAAAGGTATCTTTGAAGTAACTTAGTAGACTTGGCTCGCTGGACTGTGATGTCCTCTTGTTTACAAATGCATGTGGCTCTCAGAGCATTAAAGCAGTAACACATGCTGTATACTAGTGTGGTCCTTGACTTGAATTGTAAGTCCACATTTTATATGTGTATAAAAGTTGTGTCTTGCAGCATCTCAAAGGTTGGTATCTGCATATATGAAGCTGAATGTGAACGTATAAAATTAAAATAAGTAATAGGAGATTAAAATGAATGAATGTGGTAGTTACATGAGAGTATTTAGATTTGAATGTAAACATTAAATATTTCTGTAGTGGAGTGGAGCTAATAAAAATATGATCTCTTCCTAATATTTTTGCTGCCTTTGGGTTTTTTTATGGACTCAGGACCTGGCCTCTTGTTACTCATGCTCAGACCTACTCAAAGCTTACTCAGTGGAGTGCAGTAGTCAACTAATCAGACTCACACAATCACACATTTTTTTTGTAATCCTTGGTGACGGTTGGTCTGTGTTTCCAGGGTAATGAAAATTTGGCTTCAAAGTAGTGTGGCTGTCTGAAAAGGGGTAAGTGGGACATCACATCTTGGCCTTTGGTTCCCATCTCTTCCTGGTCCTGGCATTAAAGTTGTCTGAGCTGCAAAGACAGTCAGTGACTTGAATTGGCTGAAACTTACAAACAACAACAATCAGATCTACCTTAAAATATGGCTATGCAAGTATTCACTGCAACACAAAGGTTGTGATCAGAATAAATTTTAATGATGTGATAGAAACTTAGATTATCTTTTCTGGTGATGTCAAATTAAACAGCCTTTTATGTTACAAGGCTTGGCTTTTTTATTTTACCTTTAAACAAGTATGTCCAGGTGTGGTGGGTGTCCATGGTGTTCTTCAACTAGGCACATGTCTAGCAGCTCTTTAGCTCTTTATTTCCATGGCTAGATAATCAACACAGCTGAAGTTATGCTTCTTTTAGAAAAAAATAAAAGGATTGGGCAGTTTGTTGTGTAGTAAGACCAGTTAGAAATTTTGAGAGCTTGTTTTCTAGTGCCTGTGTTATTCTCTGCAAACCCTGTAAGCGTGATTAGATTGCATACGTCAGAAATTTATATAGCAGCTGTCTTACCAAGCTGGAGCCATATACATTTTGAGCAGAGAGCTTATGTCTTCTCAAGGGAGGTATGAGAAAAGTGCTAGTTCAGTTTCTGGGCTCTCTTCCAGAATGATCCATGCTTTATGTCTGAATCTACTGCAATATGTGCCCATTCCAGTAAAGTGATCTGCCTGCCTTAGGAGAAAATCAGGTTGCTTTCTTTTTTTTTCCTGACCTTCAGTGATTATTTTTACCCGATAAACCAATGTCTTACGTGATCGTAACTAACAAGTTTGAAAGGCATAAGAATTCAGATAGTTTTGTTAAATCCTTGAGTGTGGTTTCTTCTTCACTTAGATTGTCTCTTCTCGAAATCTGAAGCTTTGTCAGAACCTGTTTCCTAAGTGTTAACATCTATTTCTTTGCACAGTGTAGCTTTCAAATTTCGGCAGCCTTTCTCAGGAAGCTGGTTGGTTTTGGTTTTGGTTTGGGTTTTATAAGGAGTATGATAATATCTTTGGGTGAAGAGATGCAAATAGTGTTTCAGGTTTTTCCAAGGCTCTTTTCGAAAATAAGAAGTAAAGATTTGAGTACCAAAGTTCAGATATTCCCCCAATGGTCAGAGAAGAAAATATGCAAGCTTTGTTCTACCTTGCAATTACAGAAGAAAAGCAGGATCTCAGCTGCCTCTTTTATGCTAGAAGGGCATGTGTGTGTTTCCATTGCAGCAAAAGCTTAAAGTATTGCACTGAGTGGCCTCTTTTTAATTTGTTATCACCATAGAATGATCAATAAGTGTACGTTGAAGGTGAAATATCAGTCTAAAGAATAGTTTCGAAGTTATGGCAGTAAAACAAAATTACAGTGGTATGGCAGTAAAACAAAATTACAGTGGTTGTCCCTGCTGTTCCTCAGTTCTGTGGAACAGGTGTGTGGAAGTTTCTGTGTAAACAGTGCTGTGAATTTTTTACACACGTTCTTAAAGTTTTGCAGCCTTTCTTTTCTGGAAAGTAAACATTCTGTTTTATAAAGTGATTTACATGAGAAGTTAGTTCAAAACTGTTTTTAAATTTTATGCAGAAGGACAATAATTTAATATGTAGTAAAGCAATGTCTTTAACCAAATATTGTATTGCTTAGTTACTTGTCAGTAACTGCCCTATTCATGGTATTCAGTCATTCTGCCTTTCACTAGCCTTTCTCCATTGCCTTGAGTAACCTGGAATATTTATTAACCTCTGTGCTCTTTTGTGGGATGTTCCAGTTTTAGTTATGTGACTGTTTAAATATATTGGAGTACAGGGGAAGCTTCTCCACATGCAGCAATTCACTGTGAAAATAGGAAAATAAAGGTACAGTGATTCTGAGAGAAGATGCAGTTTTTAAAGGCAATTTAAAAATTAACACTTTTGCCTTTAGGTATCTCAGGAGAAGGACATGCAAGTATGGAAGCTTTTGTTCCATCTCTCACTTCCCTTCCAGAAATCTAATCTCCATGTTGATAAGTTTAATAATGAGAGTTCTAATGTTGAACATTATTTTACTTCCACTGCTTGATTCTATTGGAGATAATTTCTGCATGAGTAACTAAAGACTGGTTCTAAAGCAGCTTTTATGTTTTGTGAAATAAATCTGCAAGAACATCTGCTTTTTGTGTAGTAGATGCTTCCAAATTATGTCAAATATTATGTAAATTTATCTATTGCACTCTGGCTTCATTTAGTTCAGGATATTTAAAAAAAACCACCTAAATTGCTTGTCATAGGAAAAGAGTTCTTATAACGGGAGGATGTCTTGTAACAGATTCTTTGTTCTGCAAACCCACTGCCAAAGTATTTCCTGTAAACTTTTAATTTGTAACTTTCCATATTACATCTTTCCAGGCTTTACAGATAAGGTATGACAGAATAAATACATAATCTTATTCATACAAATAAAATTTTCATATATTTCAGTAATATTTTTCTGAGCTCTTGGTTGAAAAAGTATATTTGTACACTTTGCATCGCAGAGATAATGTTGTTTGAAAGTTGAATTTACAAAAGGTGCAATTACCCATTTTTCAGGTTGGATTATTAAAATAGCTCACATAATGTCTGTATAATGCTAGAGGTTTGTGTTATAGGTTCCTGATTTATTACTGCACAAAGGTGCTATTGGCTGGCAGTTTTAGTCCAAGGTGGAGCAGTTCCTTCCTTGCCTGCTGCAATTTTTTCCTGCTTCTGTATTAGCAGAACAGCATTCCTAATGGAACAGAACACTGCCTGACCAGTTCTTTTAATGAAAAAGTGATGAGCTGGGAAAAAATGGATGGAACCTCCTGACACTGGAGAATTGCAAGTTCTGGAGAAATTAATGTCAATGTCCCTTTACACTGGAAAGGGGCAGAAGTCCTTGAACTTGTCTGTGGCCCATTTGGCGATAAGGCAGGGAGGGATGAATTTGCTGTTCGTAAAAGTCTGGTGGTTGTAATCACTGGAAATTGACTATATTTACTAGTAAGCAAAAAGACTCCTTATTCTCTGATACTTGTGTTTACAATTGCTAATAAAAATCAGATTGGTTCCTCTTAGGTTAGTTGCAGTTTGCATGATTATTTCTAAAGCACTTTCACGATTTAAGCATACAAATTTAAACTCTATTTACAAGAGTCTTGCAGGAAGGGAGTGTCTTGGAAATTTACTGAGGCTTGAGCTGAGTGATCATTTTTTTTTTTCTGAGAACACCTTTCAGAAATTTGGAAGCAGTCTAATACACAAATTTTCTGTTGCAAACAATGAATGTTTAAAAAATCAAACTCTGTTTAAACAGCTTGAATAAGTTTCTTTTTCTTCTGTGTTTTAAAGGTTCATTTGAACTTCCTACTTTTTCTTCATCGGCTAGCAGAAGAAGCCAGGACAAATGCTTTTGAGAACAAAAGTAAAATAATTAAACCTGAGCACACCATATCTGCAGCAAAGGTATTAACACACTTTTAATATTTTTTTTTTTTGTATAATGTAAAACGTATTATAACAGCATATACAAAAGCTTTCTGTGTTAAAGTTGATATTTGATTTATAATCCAAAACCTATAGACACTTAAAATTTGGCATAATTTACTGTTACCAAGACAACAAATTAACTCTCCTTGCCCTATTAAATATAACCCAATTTTTCTTGATTATTCCCTGTTTAAAGTCATAATTTCTGTGTGTGGGTAAGTCTACACAATGGTGTACCAGCAAGCCTTCATGGCCTGAAAGGCAGTCCAGAGTTGGAGGATCCTATTGTCAGCTGATACCACATCAAGGAAGCATGCTGTCTTAACTTCAGTGATATGAGTGGAGCTTTATGGAACGAGTGGGAAATAGTTCAGAGGGGTTCAAATACCTTTCTTACATCTTCAGTTCTTACCTGCTTAGTCTGAAATAAGTTCATAGTCGATTCTCACAGCATTGTGTGAATACTTCTTGAACAAACAGATACTTTGTGTGATATGTTTGGCAGGGAAAGAACTAAGGGAGAATTAGACTGTGGGTTGTTATATGGGTAGTTCAGCATAACAAAAATTGCTGTGAATATCTGTGAAGAAGGAATTCGCTGCATTGCAGAGCATGGTGAGTTTTGTGTACATGAAAAAGAAGGGGAAGAGGAAGGTGTTACACAGCTTTGTGTCCCTAGAAAGAATTAGTCTCAAAATATGACTGAAATCCTTTTGTATTCTGTAGCTCATTTCACTCCCTAGGATATGTCTGCTTTACTTTGGTGTCATGTAGGAATTTAGTCTCTTTATGTTATCTCTTTAACCGCCTTTTCCTGCTGAGCAAGTTGGGAGGACAAAACTTGATGTTACCTGATATTTTGGTCCTGTGGCTTCTGTTTATCTTCACTATTTTTTTTTCCTTCTGCTGAAAGGTTTAGTTTGATAGTTTTCTATTACTATAGTAACAGAAACATATACAGGATATGTAGGATAGCCAAGTGAATGTTGCAGTTGGAGTCTTACGCATTCGTAGTTTCTTTTTAACTGCAATCTTAACACTTTTTGAACATTTTTGTATTCCATTTATTTTTTTAAGATGAGAAGAAAGGAAAAACTGCCTGTATTTTAATAATTTTAACACTTAAATAGTCCCACTTGGGCTTTGAAGTTCATTTTTTAATTTAAACTCCAAACCAAAAAATGTCCTTCCAAAGGTCTGTGCGCTCTTGATATAGAAAGAAATAAGGGATTGCAAACAAAAATTGAGCATAATAGCTGTAGCATTGGAAACCTTATTTTTTCTTTTTGTCTAGGCCCCACAGGGTAGGAACCTCAAAGAATCTACTGATGGCTTGAGATCACGATTGTTATTTCTCAGCATTAATTTTCAAAATAAGCCTTTCATTTTACAGAATTCTTGCTTATGAATGTTCTTGCTTAAAAAAAAAACCCCAACAACTCAAATTTGAAATCTTTCTGTAGGCTTTTGTTTTATTTCTAATATTTTCCTTTGAGTATTAACCTTGGCAACACAGCTCTTGGAAACAGATTGGCTAGGTAAACCTTTGGTCTGAGTAGTCTAGTGGTTTGAATTTCTTTCTGCTGCGTGAATTGTATTGATAAATATATTTTTTTTTCTTTGCAGGTTATTTTAAAGAAAAGCAGAGGCTAGAAAACAGACCAGTGGAATTTTAAAGCACATTTTTAATGTTTTCTAACTAACCTGAGTTATACTGTAAGCCAGCTTTAGCACTTGTGGAACTATGTGGTTTTGTTGACATCTATCTCCTGACCAACTATCTTGCCGTTTCTTTAAAAAAAAATAAATTAAAAAATCTTAGAATGGTTTTTTTCATACACTTTATACATAATTTTAAAATGTATGTCACTTGTCACTTAAGGCTTCTGATGTACCTTATTTCATAATGATGGAGGAATGCTTGTACCATAGATATTCTTTGCATACAATGTGACATTTATTATTAATAGTGTGAAACTTCTTAAAGGGAACAGTAGTAAAAAAAAAAAAAAAAGATCTACAGGTTTCACTGAATCCAGTATAGATTGTGCAGTTCAGAGCAGATTTACTAGATAAACAAAATTATGGCTTTCAAAACAATCACTGTAGAAACAAGTGTATTAAATACATTGACTTCAGTTTATATATAAATGTCTTGATAATTTTAAAGTTACTTTGTAAAGTAGGTTTAAACTTCTATGTTCTTAGGAAAGAATACATTACTGGTATTTTACATCATGGTCTGAACTGTTAAGCTGACCTGTTTGATGTGTTGTTTGAGACAACTTGGTGGCCTGTAATTCAGTTGGTGTGGACAGATGCACATTTTATGGAAAAGAAAAGATCTGGCACATCTGATGTTTTCAAAGATAGGTCTTGTAAAAATAACAAATATAAGTTGGCATGAGTGCCAAGCTATTTCCTTCTCTGTTTTGAGTGTCATGCTAACTTGTCAGAAGTCTGGAAATGTACATTATATAAAAATCTCTTCTTAAATTAAGATCATATTCTGTTCCTGTTCTGATATTTGTAATAATGTGCTGAATACTTTGCTTAATAAATATTAATGAATATTAATAAAGTTATTGATGCTTCTCAGAGTTCGAGCTGATAACAGTTTTGTGGACTATATGGTAGCTGTTCCTTGATATGCACAGTGAGCTACTCTTAAAGAATCTTTTAAAGCGTGATGTATTGAGTAGTCAAATTTTGTTCGATGCTCTACCAAATGTATTCTAGAAATGCAGCAAAAAAATTCCATTTTAGAAATATTTTTGTAGTCTAAAGAAACTGTAGCAATGCCAGTACTTTTAATTTCATATCATATCCATGTGCCTTTTAAAATGCTGTATAACCTTTGAAAAGTCATCCTCTTCCAGTATGCTGAAGGGAAGGAAGGATTATTCTCCTGCTTTACTTAACTCACAGAGCTTAGTGCATTCTGCTTCTTGTAAGGGTTGACTAGATTCTTTATCTGCATTTTCTTCTCTTACTCTCTTGGAATCCACAAAGAAGGCCAAGAACATGTAGAGGATATTTGGACTTATAATCTGAAGTACATTCTCAGGAATAAGGAAGATCTGACTAGGTATTTATATTTTTATTTGTAATTACTGTCTTTGATCTAACAATTTTATTGCAACACTAAATTTTCCTTAGAAATGTTTTCTCTTAATTTTGCATGAAATATTTTCTTACAGTCTTATATAGCCACATGCCTTTCCTCATACAATTGTTTGAGTGCTATAGATTCTTTTTGAACTTGTTTTGATGTCCAGTTTAACTTTTTTGATTTTATTTCTAGGAGCAAGATCCACTCTGGGCTTAGTGGAATATTATCATTCTCATGTAGTAGATTGCTGATCAGCTGTTATTGGGGAAAGGAGGCAAAGAAGAGTTAAAACTAACCACCAGCTTACTTTTAAAATATTTTATAGAGTGGTTTTGGCCTATATTGTGGTTAAGAAGCTGCCTCTTTTTAATAGGAGAGGGACTTTTGATAGTACATTGGAATGTTTTATAATAAACTGGAGCAGGCAGGTACTAAGAAGACCTGGGCAGCTTGACAGGTATTCAGATTTCTCTCCTGAACTTCAAATAAATACTTATTGAAAATTAATGGGGCTGATGTAGTGGGTTTAGGCTTTCAGAAACATAAAATGCTCTTGTGTTTTTCTAGTATCTTGAATGTTCACCATAAGGTTAGTTATATTCCTATTTGGCAGTTCTTTTGTTCTCCTTCATGTATTATACCTAGGGACTCTTCTCTATGCAGTGTTCCGTACTGGAAATTAATTTTCCGGAAATTAGAACTTACAGCAGTATTGTCTAAATATCCATGAACACTTAAAATTAATATAAACCTGGAGGCTATAGCAATAGTTTATTCCTGTTGTCATGTGTCTATTTAATGACAGAGTAGCAAAGCATGTAGTTCTATAAATTTTTATTTAAACTAGATCTGTAGTCGAAGGCCTGATGAAGTTGTGTTCTTCTGTTTGAATTCCTGCGTTAATTCTTTGCCATGAGGAGGAAAAAGGCAAGGATTATTGAGGGAACAGTCATGGTGATGCTCAGCTGTTTTCATGAAACCTTGAAAAATTTATAGCTCTGAAGCAACTGACTCAATATTGAATTTCCTCTGGTTTTAAACATAAGATTCAAGAGCTTTTTGGAAGTAGAGGTGCTCTGTCAATACAATTACAACTCCTCATTTCCTCAGAAAGCAGGATGGATGTCTTAAAAATTTAGAGGCACACTCAGACATCCATTTTTTTTCTACTTTCTTCACTTTGCAGCTTTCCCAATGTTCTGTTTCACAACCTACCCTGCCCTTTCACTTTGACCATCAAGGAAAGAGGGTAAAGTAATAAAGAAATAGAATTTGGTAAAAGTACTTCTGGTAGCCCTTATCTTGGTTTTCAGCTTTTGACTGGTGGCTAGTGTTAGACCCTGGGCCAGGGTAGTATCATAATTGATTAAACCACAAAAGAAGGAGGAAAATGTTTATTCATCAGCAGATGATGGCGAGGAAAGAGCGGTGCTGCTGCTCTTTTTGTTTCATTTCACTTACGGAGTGATGGTGAGGGTGAATCTGCTGTCTGCCAACATGAATAAGTCTTTGGTGGGGAGTATGCCCAAGTCCAGCTCACACTCACAGCGTGCATTCATGCATACTGTGCTTTGATTTTGTAGAGCATACAAGTTTAATATTTTCTGAGTGGTATAAATCACCTGACAATTTGAGTATTATATTTAAAACTTCTAAAAAGTGTGAATATTAAGAATGGTATATCAGTGAAGGTTAGATCTATGGACCTAATTCCTAATTGTGTCTATAGGAATAAATGAACTTGCATTCTTTAAAGGGGCAAGACCCAACAATCACTGTTCTATTTGAATGTAAAGTTTTATCTGTTGTTTTGAGTCAGAAAATCAACACAGGTGCTAGAGAGGACATTCACACCTTGGAGTTTCATTGTGGTTTTATGTGGAGAAGTGAGTGCTGAAAAAGAATCTAAAGTTTCATAATACAAATAGTATTTTCTGGCTATAGTCATACAGTAAAGGAAAAATAAATCCAGAAATATGTATGCTGTAATAGAAAAATTCTTTTTCCAGCCATAAGGTGGGGATAGAGCAAAAACTCTTTTTTTCCCTGTGGTAACTTTCCATTAGAGAAAGTATTCTATTTATTCCTGCTAAAAAGTATGCTATAGATGGTGACACTTTCAGATATTTTTTGAAGATTACCAAGCCTACACTGCTGACATATGCACGACAATTAATGTTAAAAGAAAAAAAATCCCATTCACATCCAGAAAAAGATGTTCTTCTGATTTGTGCTGAGAGGGTGAAAGATATGTGAGACTTAGAAGGATCTTGAAGATTTTTCTTTGAAGCTTAATGTTTCAGTAGCATGTAGTTTTCTTCATTAGAGGTCTTATTTGTACAGCATAGCCTCAGTTTTAGAAATGGCTATATTCTATGTGCAGTTTTATCAAGGAAATTCTTGTACGAGACACTGCTTATTTAGCAGCCTTAACTATGAAACATACAGCTTGTACTGGCTGACTGGCTGACTTGGCATTCCATTAGTCTTTATCAGTTTAGAACAACTAAGGGCATGTAACTCTAAATGCACAGGGTTCTGAGGTGACTTAGTATATATTTAGAAGGTGTGACTTGCATTTCAAGTGGAAGTGCTGATTGCATTAAAACAAAATTCCCTTTTCCAGGGCTGTGAAATATGTGCCAAATCCAAATTCATTAGAATGTTTCAAAGCAACGTGTGTAGTTGTTTTTCAGTTCAATATGTATATTATCATATACTATGTATATGTATTGGCATAGAGATTCCTTCATATGTTTTAATGGTACTTCAGTGGTAATGTAGCTGCTGTGATAACTTGGATGTGATAAAAGAGGATAGTAGAACAAATTTCTTCCATGTTCGAGTAGCTTCAGTTCTAGGCTGAGAAGATGCTGACAGCATTTTTGCTGTGCTAAATACAGAATTGCAACTTTTTGGAGCAGTTGAAGAGTCTTCCCACCTGACAGTTCATGGTTTTGCAGACATAATCAGTTGGAATTCATTAATTTACTGTTTGGTGAACGATGTTGGGGGTTTGTCAGTTTCTTTGCAATCCGCATTCATCAAAATTACATGGGCTTTGATACATAATATTCTCCTGTGGGCTGGATTATTAATGTTATCCTGACCAAACTGCTGAAAGATCTTTTCAGGTCATTTGATACCTGTAAGATCAGGTTTCTTACTGAGAAGGTCACTTTCCTGGGGGAATGATTTCAGGGCATGGAGAACATGGTGGAGTGTAGAAAAACACCTAAACACCCCTAAAGTAATTTCTGGTTTAAAAAACCCCAAATGTAGACACAACCTTACTACCTGAAAATAACGTGACTGCAGCAGTTAAATAAAAGCAAGAACACTTCCTCCATCAATGGTTTGCTCAGCGTTCTGGCACTAGGTCAGGCTCTACAGAAAGACTCTTATTTTATTTCTTAAGCATGTAGAAAACACAGAAAGCTATATTGGCAATAGGACAGATCCTGAATCAAAATTTATTAAGGGCAAATACTTTCAAATAAATGCAGTCAGGGATAGAGGTGGCTTAGCTGGAGTTTCCAGTCCCTTATATCGGGTTTAAATTGGTGTATTGGTGCTGACCTCTCAAATTGACAGCCTAATGTGAATTATTTTCATTTGTTCAACTTCAGTAGGTAAGTATACACACAGATTATATTATATAACAAGTAATTTTTAATGAATTGCTGTAGATTTTATAAATCAGATAAAGGAAAACATTTTAGTAAGAGGTAAACTAGTTTTGAAAATTCTATTGCATATCGGAAATCTTAGTACAAGCAAGCCTCTAGTCATAGCTGTTGAAGCTGTTTTTCTCAGAGTAAAAGCTAAAGTTATCAGTGATGGTGGGTTACACTTGAGTGTTTAAGTTCTTTAGTTGATTTTTACTCCTCAGAGAAAATTATGTATGCTTCCAAAATTGATCAACTGTTTAAATATTACTGATTCCTGAAGATTGGCTAGAATTAAAAGTGAGGCAAAAGACAGTAATTAAAAAAAAAAAAAAAGGAGAGCAGTCAAGAAAAGGGAAGGATAAACACATGACGTAGTTAAGGTTTGCCAGATAATGGTTTCTTCTGTTTCTGTAGTTTCACCATTTGTCTTACATGTTGAAGTTAAACTGTGGGCTCCTACATTTTCCAGATTTGAAGGGTTGGGTCTTGGTAATGGAGGGCAGTAGTTTTCATGTAATCTAAGTAACAATATTCTTCTAAAACTTTTTCCAATAAATACATGAGATATCTTACTAAATTGCCATCAGAATTCCACACAGTAATTAATTTTGACGATACGTTAGCCATAGCCTATTTTGGAAGTTTTCCCCAAAAATTCATATGGAATAAACCTTGAAAATTCAGGAGTGGACAAAACTGCATCTTCCTTTGTCTTTTATTATCCTTGTTACCCTTTCCATTTCTGGATAAGACTGGAGAGCATTAGTGAAGGTTTATTTTAGGGCAGCGCCAGCATTTTAAAAGTCCAGTACTGCCAAAAGGATGGATTAACTTTCAATCCTTTTTGAAGGCACATTAGTATTCACAGAATGAATCACATTGTGGGTGAGGTTGGAAGGCACCACAGTGGATCATCTGGTCCAACCTCCCTGCTCAAGCAGGGTCATCCCAGAGCTCATGGCACAGGATTGTGTCCTGATGGTTCTTGAGTATCTCCGGTGGAGACTCCACAGCCTCTGGGCAATCTGTGCCTGTGCTCTGTCACCTGCAATGACCCACCCTGGTGTTTGTGTATAGGAGTAGCATGAACACAAACATTGTAAGGCTGTGAAAGGAGATCTATGGGTTAATGATACTTCTTGTTGACTGCAATTTTTGATGTTTTGTCTCAAAGAAACAGGGAGTAGCTTACTGGCTTGAGAAGCTGTTAATTGTACTGTAATATTGCATGTGTGAACACAAATTTTATTGTTAATGTTATTGTTCATGCCACTACCTTCTGTTGAACTTTTCTTATTGTTAAACATCTAGCTGTCAGTGCAGCTATAGCCAAGAGTGGAGGAATATGCAATATTAAAAACACAGGACAAGTGCAAGCACAGCAGTTTTACTTTGGCATATTATTTTCATGAACCTAGCATCTTTTGCAAGGTTTTCCTGGAAATAAAAAGAAAACACCTTTCCAAATCATCTTTACTTGGGTAGAATGGATGCTTAATTACACTAAACTTCTCCAAAACAAACTCTCATGTATTGAACTGAACTGTACCTTGGATATTTCTGCTAGTGTGTTTTTTCTTTCTTTTTGCTTGCCCACTTAAGCTCGAAAGAGAGGATGGGATAAGATGCATACTCCTTTCTTCTAAGGAAGACTCTTTTAATGGCTCTCTTTGTTTCCCCTGAAGTTCCTGGTGAAGCAGGAAGCCATGTATCTCTAAATCAATGTCTTAGAAATTACTAATTATAATTATATACCAAATATTATGTACTAAATTTTAAATCTCTTTATAAAGCTTGTGTTTTTTCAGTTCAGAAATTCTAGATATTTTCTAATATATAAGACCCAGATGGGATTTAAACTTGGGGCTCTTTTATTCTCCAAAGAACCCATCAATGTAAAATATCAGGCTACTCTCTCTTTGAGAATGGAGAGGATTTTTCCTAGATTATTTTACATTTTTGTCCATTTGGTTTTGTTTTTATTTTGTTTTGGGGTTTTGTTTGTTTTCTCTGGGGTTTTCTTGGTTTTTTTTTTTTTTTGGGGTTTTTTTTTTTTTTTGGGGTTTTTTTTTTTTTTTGGGGTTTTTTTTTTTTTTTCTAACTACATGGACTGCTAGATTAAAGGTTTTTTTGCTAAATATTTGATATCATATTTCTTCATTCAAGCATGAAAATTCAATTATGACTCACCTCCCAGAGGAGTCCTCCAGTTTCCATAACATTCCTAATATTCTTAATTTTGAAGACTAAGCAGAGTTTCTTCCCAGTATTTTCTATTCCTCTTTTTCCAACCCCTAAGTTCAGTGCTAAAGAGGAGAGGAGAGGAGAAGATGGTTGTGGTGCTGCAGAGCATTTATACTGGAACATAAACAAAAATGCCAACAAGTAGCAGGCTTTAAACTGAGAAAAGTGTGGGTGAAGGAAATGCTCCTTCTTCCTTATCAAACTTACATGATCCTTTGGGAAGACAATTCACAAGATGAACCTTTGTTACCAGTGCTGTTGCCTTTGCTTAAAACTTGTGTAAATATTCCTCCCTCCTTCAAATAAAGCTTTTTTTTTGCTCTCCTCATCAGCAATGAAGAAGAAAGCATCAGATCCAATGTAAACAAATTATTTATTATATTGTGTGTTAATTATTGACTTAAAATCAGTTTGTTTCAATTTTTTTATATTTCTTCTCTGAGGAATATATACTCTTCTGAGAAGACTTCTAAAAATGATAATCTGGACCAAATGTACCAAAACTGAGACTTTATGAATTAAAATAAGACCTTTGTTAAAAACATAACAACGTGAAGCTGTGGCACCTATGAGCAAACTACTACTAATCATAAAGAAATACTTTTGAAATATCAGGTTTTTCATGTTTTCTCTTGCAAATTCCATGTAAAATGATGATGTCTGTTGAAAGGATTGTATGTAGTATTTTTTAAAGCTTAGTAAGTTTAACTCTTGTCTGCACTCCTCTTGAAAAGAAATGTGGACCATGTTTGAGACATAATTTGTGTAACAAAATATCTTTATTTCTGAGTTAATTTAATTTTTACATGCTTGTCTTACAGAGGAAGTCTACTTTTAATAAAAGTCATGTGTTTAGAGCTGTAATTTTTGCATTCAACATAAATTATTTTTATGTTGTTACTGTTTGATGTGAAGTCTACATTTTCTATGAGTAAACTTAGCAGTAACAGTATGGATATCATCTTCCTATGTCAGTACCACTATATTACCAATCACTATATTGAAGATGCCTCTTTAGAAATACAATGTTTTGAGCAAAGCAATGTGTAGTTCCAATACAAGATGCACTGAGAATCGTTTTTTTCCCTAAGCTTCATATATTATCCTTGTAAACTCAGAAAAAGACATTTTCCTCTGTTCTTGTAGCTTCCCTTTTAAATGGAGCCTATCACCACATGAAACACTTTCCTGACCTTTAGCATTGTCAGAACATGAAACAGAGGAGGAGGATATCCTATGGTGTATAGTACATTAAGGGGATTACCTCATCAGCATGAAAACTCCATAACTAATCTACACCAGAGACATGTAAGCTCTTGGAGCAGGACATTCTTGGGAGTATAAAGAAGCACATCAAAACATTTTCCTTGAGAGTTGTTCAGCACATAAGTGGAGCAGTCGGCATGTAGTGTCAAATTTGTGCTGTTTACAGTGTTTTCTATTCATATATCTACCCAGACCCCGAATTTCCAGGCTGAGACAGGACTGATATAAAAGTCTGCATCTTAGGGAAAACTGAATTTGGGGCGAGGTCATTCCTGGTATTTTCCTTCTAGGAAAAATCAGTGTTCTCTCCACTTTGTCAACATTGCAGGAGGTAACCGATTAAGAGGAAAGCTTCTTTTTTTTTTTTCTGAACCTCCTAAACTGGTTGGAAACTGTGCCTTAGCATTAGTTTAATGTATTATTTCTCCAATTTTGCTGAACTTTTATGGAGCCAGCAGAGAAATCAATCATGATGATTCAAACTCTAGCACTTGGTAAATAAAATACAGTTCTCTCCATCCACAACATGCAACCCTGTAACTGCTGCTGTGGAGGATTTGCTGTAACTTACAGCATGTGCACTGTCTCAATACTTGCTTTTCTGTGTATTCCCTTTTTTTCCCCCTAACACAATGATTGGTGTGATAAATTTGAAAAATTGACCAAAACCTGTAACTACAGTTTTATAGCAATATAGAGCTCATGTAAATGAGTCAGCCTAAAGTTTGATTAGCCAAATCTTGCAGATGATGTGTTTTCCAAATAATTTGGTTTGGGAACACTGTTGCAAATTTGTGCATGAATCTTTCTTTAAAAGTATTCCTTAGTATTAAGAGAAAAAAATGAACCCAACACTGAATCTATGGAGACTTGCCAAAAATTGTTTCAATTATTCTTATTAGGTCACTATAGTCTATTCTTGAAACATGCTAGAATTTCTGGCTCATCTAAATTGCAATATATTCCTTGAGTTTCAGAAGAGCAAGACAAGAGAAGGCATACTGAGCAACTAAAAGTAGTTTTTACCTTGGTTTCATACTTTTCAATTTTAGGTTATTAGTTTGGTTTTTTTTGTTTATCTGCTGAGGAATTCAATTTTGTTACCTTTTAAGACTGTCTTGTGTGTTGATTGATCAAATTTTGTAGTGTCTCTGAAATTCTCGTCATTAACCATCTTTTTCAGTTATATTTATTTTCAAAAGCAAGTTTGTCTCATTTTAAAAATATTTTAAAAGCTTGCTTTACTCTAAAACATTGTTGAGCAAATAATTCACAATTTTCCTGCTTTATCATGAGCTATTGATGTATAATTCAGTTTCTTCAAGTATATTCACCATTCAGAAATGTTTGTGGAATAGTCTCTTGAATATTCTCAGGGGACCCTGCTTGAGCAGGGAGGTTGGACCTCCAGTTGTCCCTTCCAACCCCACCCATTCTGTGATTCTTAGTAAGTCCTGGTTTTTAGCTCACTGAGCAGCCGTCTGTTTTCACTGATTGCCATTTGAAAGCCAAAAGTCTGTAATCAGCCAGTAAGTTTGCATTTTATGTTTCTTTATCCCGATTGAACATATGTAACAATTCTTAGCTGGAAGCTTGCAGAAGACAGATGTAAACATGCCTTTCAGTAAACACTTTCTGAAGCCTAAATTGCTAAAATCCATATTACTGATGATAGACTTCATTTCATTAACTTGGGAAAAGCTGAGCTAAAATATATGTCTCTTTAAAAACCTGAATTAATGCTTGTGGAAAATATTTCCCAGTAGTTGACTGGTTTTAGCTGCAGAAATGTATAAGTGTAGCAAATAATAGAGCCTTGTCAGAGTCCAAATACTCTCTTTTTTTGTTGTTGAAGTGGAATAATGTATTTGTACAGAACATGAGTAGTAGATGAGAGATTTGACCAAATCATTGGGAAAAACCCTTCCCCTTAGAAAAGTCTGGGAAGAACAGATGTAACCTCCAATATAAGCAGTTCTAAGAACCGAAGCCTTTTGATCTGAATGAAAACCAACTACTAAAACTTTGCAGACAATAACTTCTTTACATTACTATGTCCTCAGTTATGATTCAGAGAGGCAATCCATTTTCTCTGTTTATCTGCTATCTGCTCTGCGGGAGGATCCAAATCTTAGTTCAACTGGTGTGAATAACAGAAGGTTTTAACATTTAAGAGATCAGCATTAAAAGAAAATACAGAATTGTGTATCTTGTTTCCATTAATGAGAGCCATTCTTGTCACTGCCTTAAAGCATTAGATTTTGTTAGGGGCTCAGCTGGGTGGGCATTGCAGTTGCTGAAGGGATATTGTCAGCTGGGTGAAATAGAGAACTTTTTAGGTGAAGCTTTTGAAATTTAAATAATTTTTACTTTTTAGGAGTTTTGACACATTTTTCAAAAAGTCCNTTCTTTTGTTTTTTTTTTTGTTTTTTTTTTTTTTTTTTTTTTTTGTGTGTGTGTATGTCTGTCTGTAGGTACATTTTGGGCCAAATTTTGCCCATTTGGATTGGTGTAAAATCAAAGTTATACAGTGATCTGTATTGCTGAGAATGGGAGCAAGGTTTTTGCCCCGACGCTTTTCACTGCTATGTCTTGCTCTGAAGCAGTTTCCAGACTGCACCTAATTTGTCTGTGATATTCAATGTTAACTGAGTGACAGCATCTGCACTGCTGCTAAATTGAGGGTTTGGAGTGCTCAGCTTCCACACTAGCAGATATTTTTGGCAAGTATGTACCTTTACCGCAAAGTTGTTGCTATTATGGGATTGTTTTAATCACACGCTGAAACTCATTTTCTTAAATGCACTTTTAATTCTTTCTTTATTTGTTTTTATTGTTTGCATAAGAACACCACATGCTAATTCACCACATGATGTGTACACACAGTCCAAATATCACAAAGTCAGTTCCAAGGTCCAGACATTTACCAGTCTCCCTTTCATAAAGCATATAATGGCAAAACCCTTAGTCCAAATTCAAGTCAACCAGAACTTTGGAGTATCTTCAGAGTAAAAGAGGCTTCAGAACAGCTGCAGGAATCTTGATATATAACCCACAGTGGGGTGGACATAACCCTTTAATACTGAAAATATACTTTATAATTTACACATGATGACAAGATAAAAGTTTTTATAAGAATTTCTTCAAAAGAAGAAGGAGTAAGAAAACAAGTAAAAGTAAATAGAAACACTTTCCTGTTCTAAGCCCACATTGGGTACAGCCATGATGGCAGCCAACACCTTTTTGGCACAAAGCCCTGCCAGTTGCCTGGTCCCAAGTTCAGAGACACAAAACTCAACTCCTCTTCTGGATCTTTTCCAACCAGTTTGGGAGTTTGCCTTCCTGAAGGAGGCTGGTAGAAGGAGAACATATCCTGCTTTTTCTCTTGCTTCCTGCTTGTTAATAAATTGGAAATTTCGCAATGTACAAACACGCATTTATTTTGTAGATTCTACCAAAATGCATAAATCATTTAATGTTTTATACCAATTATGTTGTCTCATCACACAGTTTTCTCTTATGTAATTCAAAATAAATGCATTTTAAGTGTTTACTGTATTTTATGAGGATACATAACAAGCCATATAAAATCAGCTATTTAATGTCAAGTGGAAAAAACTTTTTTTGGAATTTCCTAGGATTTTATATAGCAAATTTTGCAGTAGTATACATCCGTGATTTGATAAGGGCTTACTGCATAACATTTTCAAACAATTTGGTCTCAGTGTGTCCTCAAAAGATAACCCTTAACTCAGTAAAATTTCAAGAGCAAACTATTTAGAGAATTGTTCCTACCAAGAAACAATGCTGAAGAGTTCTTCCAGGACAGAGTTAAAAATACATAGATATTGTAACCTGCACGTGAGAGAAAGTGAAATTTTCTTGATTGCCCATATCCATGCAGACACATCTATGTGTGGGGACTCTTCTGCATGAAGAGTCAGCCCATTGAATGTCAGTCCTGGCAAGACACAGCCTCAGATCCTGTGTTTTCATTCTCATAGCTGAGAACTGTAAACATCTTCTGAGCTAAAAAAAGGAGCAAGATTGCAAATGCAGAGTTCAAAAGCAGAACACAGAGTCCCAAAGACTCTCTGCTGTACACAACAAGGTGAAAGATATTTGATCTGTTTCTCTAGTTCTCTCAGGTCCTTGTATGTCACTCTGTGAACAAAGAGAATTAAATTCTGGTCATGGGGACAACCAGATAGATCTGTGCCATCTGGTTTTACTTTCCCACATTAAAATTCTTAGCACAGGGTGAGGTATGAGCTGCTGTTGCTGTAGCTATTCTTATCTACTGAATAATGTTTTGAGACTATTGACATCCAGAATATGGTAGAACAATATCAAAGCTTCCCTATCTACCCCAGAAATACTAGGCTGGACAGTCTCCATAGTTCCCCTTTCCTGCCTCACTTTTTTCAGATGAAGCAGTAGAGATTTTGTTTACTTCTTCTCCAAAAGAATCTTGATCTGGTTTATTTGGATTTTCTAAATTTTGATCTGTGATGACTAGCCATTTGCAAGGAGTAAAGTGCTCCTCCAAGTTATTATTTGATATTATTAAGGAAATCTGGCATGTGTTCAAGTGAGAATCATTAGAAACTCTGTGGAAAGGATGACTGACTTTACCCCGACTCCCATACTTCCAACTTTTCATCTCCTGATACAAGTGAATTTTTTGAGTGCCAGAAGATTTTACAGTCATTGGTAGTGAGTAAAGCATCTTCATTTTTCCATGATATGTTACTTGGATATGTTATTTTGAATTGAATCATAATCAAAGCAAGATATGGTCTAGAAGAGAGGATTTCTCATCCTTCCTCTGTGGAATATGACTTAATTGTGGTAGCTGTAGGGGAACATAGTTGCTGCCAAGAAAGGAAAAACTAATTGGTTTCAATAAGAGGTGCTGAAAACTGTCTTGTGTTCAGATGAAGGTGAATTTTATTTTAAGTTGCCTCTATTAAATATAGTTCCATGCTGTCCAAATTCTGTTTCATTATATATCCAGAATACTGGAGAAATCTTAAGATTCTGTAAAGATTAACTGACTAAAGCAGTCAGTTCTTTATTTCTTTATCTCCTATCAGACCCATTTTTACCAGATTGCTGTACTGAATTTACTATGTTAAATTTTAGTTTGGTTCCTTTGGAGGATCTTGCTATTCAAGGTTTCATATTAAAATCTAGTTCTCTGAATGTTTATGTTACAGAGAGTTTGTTTTCTTTTTTTTTTTTTTACTTTCTAGATATTACAAATTCTAAGAACACTTTCTGTTCTGAGAAGACATATGAGGAGCTTGTCCTACATGTATTAAGAGACTGGGTTAAAAGGCCAGTCCTTTTAAGTCTTAGCTCCTAAAACAGTGAAGTGCCTAAGTCAGCTTTTGGTTATGTTAAGTGGAATTTTCCCAAATATGGCATTTTAAAGATGGGTCTAGACTACAGTTGTTTAAGTAAAATATGCATAATGTACAGAAGAGAAATAGTGGAAGGCTGGTCTAGACATAGCAAAACACTAATTACAATGGAGCAAACTGTGTTATGAATTTCTTCATCTTATTGTAAATGTGATGCAATTTCCATTTCTGCTATTTTGATTGATCTCACATTCACACCATACCTTGTCACATTAAGCCAGTTTCAAAACTTTCATGAATTCTGCCCTTTTTTAAAGTGTTTTCCTGTTCTATTTTGTTCTGTAGAGTTTAAATCTCTCTTAAAAAATCATACAGTTTTATACTTCCATATGTAAGTTTTATTAGGTTAGATTGTTTAAAAGCAAAAGAAAGGTTTTTCATCTGCCTGAATTTTTATCAATTTCTGTTTCATCTCATGTGAACTGGTAGGTTTGTTCATCCAGAATTTTTCAAAATTTAATTAACAGTCCATTTGGAGCATGGTACAACTTCTTGTTATTTTCCTTTCATTTTATGACCTTTTTTTTCCTCCATAAAGGCAGAAGAATGATATAATAGAAAAATAAAAATTTCGCAATAGTTTTTTAATGAAATAAAATTTACAAAGCAAAAATATTCAGTAAATCTTGATGTGTGGTGGTTCTTTCCTTTTCTCTCTTTCTCTTTCTTCTAAGATATTGGTACCAATGTAGACTGGGGCATGGCCTGCCAAGAAAGACTTGGGGGTGCTGATGGATGAGGCTGGACATGACCCAGCACTGTGCACTCCCAGCCCAGAAATCCAGCTGTGTCCTGGGCTGCATCCAAAGCAGCGTGGGCAGCAGGGGAGGGAGGGGATTCTGCCCCTCTGCCCCACCTGCAGTGCTGCATCAGCTCTGGGGTCCCAGCACAGGAAGGGTATGGACATGGTGGAGAGAGTCCAGAGGAGATCACCAAATTGATTAGAGGGATGGAGCAGCTCTCCCGTGAGGAAAAGCTGAGAGAATTGAGTTTGTTCAGCCTGGAGAAGAGAAGGCTTTGGTGTGACCTAATCATGGCCTTCCAGGACTTGAAGGGAGCCTACAAGGAAGATGGAGGGAGACTTTTTACAAGAACATGGAGTGACAGGACAAGGGGGAATGGCTTCAGATTGAAAAGAGAGTAAATTTAGATTGGATATAAGGAAGAAATTCTTTACTGTGAGGGTGGTGAGGCCCTGGAACAGGCTTCCCAGAGAAGCTGTGAATGCCCCTTTTATGGAAGTGTTCAAGGCCAGGCTGGATGGGACTCTGAGCAAACTGGTTGAGTGGAAGATGTCTGTCCCCAGTCTGGGGGCTGGAACTAGAAGATATTTAATGTCCCTTTCAACTCAAACCATCCCTTGCTGAGCAAGGGATAGGTGGTTGGATGTTCTTAGTACTGGAGCTCTGGATCTTGCTTTTCTAAAGAATCTGAATTTTTGGGCTCTGCTAGAATTCTTGAAAACTTTTAATCAGAGCTAGATATTGAGACAGATAGGAAGTCAGAAGAGATTAGTTTAGCTGCTAATCTGCTGAAAAAATGTTTTGGTTTTGAGTTTAAGCTTGTATGTCTGTGTTTACTCTAGTGGGGTGCTATCATAAAAATTAGGTAGGCGGATCATCATTCCCAGAGACTTCTAAATTTGTGATATGTTGAAGCTGCAAAGCCTTGTATTTATTTGGAGGTTTTCATGGCTACTGTAACTAAACACATTAGATATAGTATGAGCAGCTGCATTAAAAACATTGCTGGAAGCAAGCAGAAAATAATGTTATTTGCTAAAGAAGTTACATTGGTATTACTTCTCAGTGGGCATACAGAAACAATGGATTATAACATAGTGGGAAGTAGCTATCATGATTGAATTTTTTTTTAATTCACGTAATTATTTTGGCCTTTTAGAATTATTTAAACATCTGAAGCAGGAACTGTGGCCATATAAATACAGATGGAAAAATTCTTTTAACTTACCCACCTCTGAAAAGCTTCTATAATTGAATAGAATGCAGTTTTCCTGAAGAAAAAAGGTCAAGAAAGAAGGTATCTTAATAATGCACTTAGAGTATTTTGCTGGGGTTTTTTTTTCAGCAAAAAGAGATTCCTTTTGGTCATACACTAGCTTTCAAATACAATGAAAACTCTTTCTGACAGACAGGTGTAAGAAAATAATTGGGTCACTCATACACTGCATTATTTATGATATACAGAAATTCTCTCTTTGCAGAAATATTCAGCTATTTTGAAGTAGAAGAGCAATCAAGGAAATATTAAAAGTTTCAAAATATGTTTCAGGAATTGGTGGTATGGGAAAAAGTAGCAAAGGATGAGAATTACTGTTTGGTCCCAGAAGCAGTATATTAATATAAGAAAAAGAGTGAAAGAAACTAGCACAGTCCTGAGTCTTTCTTAAGGGAGTTTAGGAGCAGAAAAGCACAAAAAAGAGAAAGCTGCTGTGAGTGAATGCCATAAGTTTTACAGAAGTTCAGAGGAGGGAGGAATCAGTGTGGGGAAGGGAACAGTTGATGAAGACCAACCTCACTTCCATTTTTGTGCAAAATGTAAAGAGATTTTCGATTTGTTATGAGAAATAACAATTCAGATAAGTGGGTTATTCTGAACATTATGTGTTATTTAACTGAAATTGCCACTTCTGCTTCATGACAAAAGCGGGCATATGATAATACTGCTATGATAGCATATACTTTGGTGTTTTCTATAGAAATCTTATATGAGATCTTTTCCTTTGGTATTTTCTTCACATATTACAGGCTTCAGTGGGTCTGATAGATATGGTGTGAGTCAACAACATGACTTGTAGGGGCCTGACTGGGGGAGAGATCTCCAGAATTTCAGTTATAATTTTCAGTCTATCATTCTAGAATTTGTGGGTACATTTCACAAGCACTTATTTGTTGGGTAAATGTAACATTTTCAGTCAGACTGCACAGACTGCAGGATTTGGCCCCTATTTTTTGAAAGGTTATGCATCTTACCTCCTGTTATATTTAGCTGAAAGTAAATCACAGAAAAAAAAATCCACCTTAGCCATTTTAAAAGAGATGATCCTTTTCATCTGGAGTAAGTTTATCCTTAAAGGCACTACACAGAGCAGACCTTATAGTAATACCTCATTAAAAACCATGTATTGAATGACCACACTTTCAAAAGAAGCATTTCAACTGATTGCAGAAATACAGCTGTCCTTGAAAAGTCAGCATGCTAGGGTGGATCATGCAGATTAGCACAGACATAACAATGTGAACCTTTCAGGTCAATATGAGGAAATGACAAGAGTCAGAGTGGCTGGGTGGACACCTATTCAAGGAGACCACATAATCATTTCATCCTGATGATGACATTTCATCAGCAAGACAGTATTTAGGCTGCTGTTTCCTCCACATATTTTACCCATCAAGTTATAGATGAGCTTCCTTCTTTAGATGAGCAAAATGATATTATTTTTATTCTAGTAGAAAAGAAACTGGTCCAAGTGGGATTCAGTTTTCTGTGTAATAAAGATTAGCTGATGAATTGTTTTTCAATTGAAGAGTAAAACATAGGAAATTCTTCTACCTGGGAACTTCCATGAACTTTCAGGGGGGGGAAAAATCAACAAAAGTCCATTCCATCCCTGCTTTTGAAAAGCTGCACTGTGCATTGCATGACTGCCAAGATTTCTCTGGTGTTCCCTGAAAACTGCAAATCACCTGGCCACTTGAATTGATTTTCAAAATACAAGCATGAAGAAAAAAAGTAAAATATGGTTTTTATAGCCACATCTAGTTTGATTATATCAGACCCCAAACACCTCCTGCCATCCACAAATGAGGAATCCTGGTAGTCTGTCCTGGTGTGATAATGCAGTGATGTGGAGAGGTACATTTGGACAATGTGTTAGCTCAGCTAAGCCATAGGGTCCATGCCCATTTGGGAAGATCCTCCTTTTCAGTTTGTTTTGAATTTGACCAGATATCTGATTTGTTGTAGTAAATGCAGTGCAAGGATCAGGAGGACTTGCAATGTTAGGAAAGAAACTGGAGAAAACTGCTTCAACTAGCACTGCTGCTGAAACCTGTGAACCCACAGTGGCAAAAGCACAATAAATTAATCATAGTGAAGTCCTGTGCTGGTTTTATATTGTTTCTGTTGGCACATGAGGTATCTTTTGGACAGATAGTTTGAATGTTGCAATGGGCATCGCTGGGCAGTAGCTGAAAAGTCTTAGCCTTACTGATCACTCACATGTAAGACAGATAGAGAAATTCCTGTCAGCTTTTTGCAAGGATTTGAGTGTTTTTTAATACTGATCCTTATGATTTTCTATCCTATCCAGTTCTCCAGCTATGGAGAAATATGTGATGAGTATGTGTACTGTGTGCAAATTAGCTAAACCCTTGTCACAGCATTATAGCTCATGAAAAAAAAAGCTTCTTTTACTGATAACTCTTTACACATTTTGTATCAAAAACAGTGGATGTAAACATTTATTGAACTAATTTGTGTGTTGCCATGAAAGATAATGATCAGACCAAGATGCTCATAAGGTTCTTTGTACATAGAATCATGCATTCTATAACGATAGAATGTATTTTGTCACCGTCAATTTCTGAGTAACGCTCCAGAGAACAGTCTCACAGCTGCCATCAAGCAGAATATGACTGATGGGAATCCAGTAAGTTTAGAAACCAAGCCCCTGAATGACTGTAGTAAATTTTATGGTATGTTTATAAAGGTTGTAGTCATGGTGATACCAAGGAAAGAATTACATATTGCTTGGAAAAAAATAGTAGGAAGTTCTGTTTCTTTGCAATCTCTAAAAGCAAGTCTCCACCCTTCTACTTTGGTTTAAAATTTGTATAGGAGCAGGACTGAAGTTGAGTTATCTTTCCTGTAGAAAAAGATAAGGCTGTAATGAAGGAAAAAAGAAGAGATTATTTGCTTAACTAATAAGTAGATATCAAGTACTAATTAATGTTTTATTCTAAATTATTTCTGTGGTACTCATATTTATATTTCTAAAAGTTTGACTCCTAAAGTATAATGAAGTAATTCAATTTTTGCCTTCTCATCCAAAATATTCTTTTGTCTGCTAACTTTCAGTGTTTAAGAATAGGGCATCCTCTTCTGAAAGTTGAACTTATGTGTGATTACTTACTGTATGTGAACCTTTTGAGCAGGTAGAATTGTATGTAAGTGGTTAAAACCTACTTCTAGGGGGATTAAAAAAAAGTAAAGTAATACCCTCATTTAAAGAGTTTTTTTTTGCAACAAGTCCTTTCTTTTGGTAATATTAAAGAAGGAACTGAACATTAGTGACTTACAAATTCTGAAGAATTCCACAGAGTAAAATTAGATGGAATGGTAATAATAGAGGAATGAAACGTATATATAGTGAACTTTTGCATAATGGCATTACTGAGATCTCTTTGGATATCCAAATTAGCATTCAGACTGCAATGTTATAAGCACACATTTATGAAGATACCAAGCTCTCAATTTTGGAAAGGAAGCAATTACTTTGCTTGAGAATTCTGGCTAATCATTCATTTAAATGCCATATACTTCAAGAGGAGAATAAGTCTCAACTGTCCCTTACTGAATACACTTGGCATCTCAGAGCGTGACTCCAGCACAAACCTGATACTTGACTCCTTTATTTCTTTTAACTTCAGTGGATAAACTAAAATAAATTCTATGAAAATGTGTTCAGACACAAAATCTGGTCTAATTTTTCCATAAAAGATGAGGGAGCAAAAAGCAGCCAGTGATGTACCTGTTGTACTCCTTTGTGGTCACGTACAGAATCTTGCTGAAACACTATGAGAAATGTCCCTTTGGGATATTGGAGAAGCCTGCCTCAGTCTCAAAGGAGCAATGATCCCTGGTTGGTGTTTCCAGGCAGTTTAGGTGCTCTGCAGATTACTTATGGCTGTGAGAAACAAACCAAAAAAAGTGTTTAAAACCTATGCCTATTGCTTTTACGACTTGGATTTAGAGGGAGATGAAAGCATGTCCACAGCTGTGTGCTTGCTTATTTAATGCTACTGACCTTGAGCTGGCAAAGTTCTCATCCACTGCTCTGGAGCTGTAAGAGTTCAGCCAGTAAATTCACTAGGATCACAGTTTGCCCTTGACAATAAGGACCTTGACAGAAGGGTTCTGCTAAAAGCAGAAAATAGGGAGCGGTGCTGTCACTACCACTCCTTTTACCTCCCGAATTTACGACCACGTGTCTGATGGTAAATGCCACATGGTGTTGTGGTCTGCATGATGAGCTGTGACAGGTCTCTCCACTGACCTTTCTTCCATCTCTTTTCAGAGATTGCTTTTAAAACTAAATATTTAAGTGGTTTGCTGCTTATCTTACAGATACTGGAGGTTTCAAAGACATTGAAAAGGTCTTGTCTTTGAATTTAATAGGTTTAGGAGTTTATGCCAAGTCTCTAAAGTACCTAAGTAAAGCAGTATTTAGTGAAACACTGCCTACTCCTTAAGTGGACTGCTTGTTGTAGAAGTTTCAGTCCCAGGTTAGGTGTCCAGGCTTTATAATCATTGTGGTACAGCTAGGCCCCCAAGAAACCAGTCTTGGGAAACAAGCAGGGAGTTTTCTATGTCCAGAAGAAGGATGGAGAGGACAGAGGTGAAAATCTTTCTCCAGGGAGTTTGTATCTTCTCATGTAGCTGGACAAGCAGAAAGGTAATTTTAATGTGTGTAAAAGCTGAGGTAAACTGTCTTTGTGTATTAGTAGTGTGGAACCAGAACTCAATCCTCTGCCTAGAAGTTTGTTTCTACAAATGGAACAAATGTGTCAGGAGACAAGAAGGATCTGCTCCTCAGTGGCCACTACCCAAACAGTTAAGTCTCTCAGCTGGGACCAGGCATCTTGGGATCAAGTTCATGTTCCACTTGGAGCATGGCAGGGCTTTCAAGCATCTCACCAGCTGCAGCTCATCTGCACATATACACACCAGAAGAAATTTAGATCCTCCCTGGATTAAGTGGCAGTTAAGTAGCTGAAGAACATAAAAGAAGCCAAAACGTAAGTTAAATGTATAAGAGGAATTCAGACACCCGTGTATCATGGAAGATCTGAACCTAAACACTTGAATTTCCTGAGTATTAAATATCTTCAGCAGAAATGCATTGCAAACTCTACAGCTACACTTGGATAAATTCATAAACTATGAATGTTTGCTATTCTGGCAAAAAAGAGTGCAACCAAGAACTTGGTGAGACAAGTGAAATTTGTCTTTTATTGCCTCCAGTACAAACTGGAGGTAATAAAAGACTTGTCTTTTATTACCTCCAGTTTGTACTTCTGTTTTAAAATCCCAGAGAACTACTTGTTTTTAAACTACACAGGAAGCCAGACTTTTAACTGAATCATAATCTGGAATCTTGGTCACAGTGCACTGTAGATAAGTGGTGTTATTGGAAGGAACAACACATTGAAGAATTGTTTCCAGATTATTATAGAACTTTTTTGCTCAGTTTTTCCATGCAAATGCTCTATCTGTACAGTCATCATCTTCACATGAGGATTTTGAGATTTATAGGAAAATCTCCATGATAAGTGTTGGATAGAGTTCCAGTTATATGAATATGTAATAAAGTTCTATGAAGTCTGATCACAAGGTTTTCCCTCAAATTATCTTAGAAGCAGCAGATTTATCTCACTTACTGAAACAGCATTTGGAAGACAAAAAATAATTTGTATCATGATTTGTCTTGGAGGTTTTTCATGTTCAAGATGACAGAAAAAGAGGTAATTCTGACCTGAGGAAAAGCTGGATAGAGTTAGTGCTTTCTCAGACAATATGGCCAAACCTTTTAAGATTTGTGGAATAGCAAGTCCATATAAAAATTTGATTATCTTAGAAACTATTTATACCAAATAAACTTGTGATTTCATCTTCCTCACCCCCCGCTTCCTATTAAAAGTTTATTTGTCAGTGTATTAGAGATCTTCCCAAACGTATTTGTTCTCATTTGCTAGTGTTGGTTGTTAAACTCCTGCTGAAGACCCTGCTTCCTACACCCCTTTCTCATATATCTCACCAGCAGACACATTTTCTATTCCTCCAGCAACAGATTTGCTGTTGGAGCTTTCCAGCTGCTTGCTCTAACCCATCTTTCAGGAAGTATCTGACAACTTTGATGTTTACTCTTTCAAACTGATACATTTCACACAATAATTTAACTACCTTTGTTTTTGCAAATTTACCTTTCCTGCTGGAACTGGACAAAGCTAAAGAATCAGCAGTTGGATTGTGCTGGCCTTGGGAGGTACACAAGGGTATAATGCTGCCAGACAAGCTGATTTTTTTCCCTAATCTTACATTTATCTTGCAATATCCAGTCCTAGGGAGAGAGAATAGTTTAATCAAACTTTCTGCTCAGTGAAGAAGCTTTGCTGATGAAAGGAAAAACAGTGTCTTTATAGTCCTGCCTTGTGTTCCAAAAGTGCCTCTCGAGCTGCTCAGGGGCAGCGCTGCGGAGGGTTTTAGACCTCGGCATCTGTTCAAACCTTGCAGACACACCATCATGAGCAGAAACATGAAACACCTGAAAGTTTCTTCAGTACCAGAAGTACTGAACAGGACATACAGGAGAGCGGGAGAGGGACTTTGTGCAAGGGCATGTAGTGATAGGACAAGGAATAATGGTGTTAAACTGGAAGAAAGTTGGCTTCTGTTAGATATTAGGAAGAAATTGTTTACTGTGAGAGTGTGAGGCACTGTAACAGGTTGCCCAGAGAAGCTGGGGATGCCCTATCTCTGGAAGTGTTCAAGGGCAAGTTAGATGGGGCTTTGGGCAATCTGATCTAATGAAAGGTGTCCCTGCCCACAGCATTGAGGTTGGAACTAGATTATCTTTAAGGTCTCTTCCAACCCAAACCTTTCTATGATTCTATGAAATTAAAATTATGTTTCACTGTCTTCTTCAGGATGTTCAGTTTTGTGTTCTGTGATTTGACAGAGGAAGATCCTGAGGGGAAGAGTAGGGAAAAGTGTTGCCTCTCAGCTGTTTATGAGTTTTAACAGTCTGGTTAAACAAACACGGGCACCTTAGCAGAAGTAAGTGCTACTAAAGCACATTTTACTAGGCAAGCATTCTGCAAACCTGGGTCTGTCTATACCAAACTACCACAGTAAAACATTGGTTCATGTTATGTAGCCTTTAAAACAACTAAAAACTGCTGGTAGAAGTTTTCAAATATCTGTAGACAGCATGTCCCCAGCCTTATCCGTGTGTCTCCCGACAAGAAAAGAGTTTGATCCCAAGGAACAAGTAACAACAATTAGTAGGGGAGAAACTTAAGCCAAGAATTTTGAAAGATGTTAAAAAGAAAGGAAGGATGTGGGATTGTGCATAGTGAGCCAGGACACTGTAACTAACAAGAATAACAGTTTTAAATGTAGCATAGGAAAATTAGGCTGATTTATGGGATTTTTTTGCTAATAATGAAGTCTATTAAGCTGCAGAAAGTTTTCCAAGAAAAGTGGTAGAATACCCATCCTTTGGGATATATAAAAAGAGCTTGAACAAAGCTCTCAAACCATAAAATAAGGAAGACTCTGGCATTGACCTTCAAAATGGAAAAGATGAAGAAATGGCTTTTTCAATAACTAATTTTCACAAGTCTGTGAGAACATAAAACTAAACAGTTAAAAAATAAGCGGGGCAGAAATATTGCTGTAAACATGAAAGATTTATCTGAAAGCACTAATTGATTGTCAATAAATCAGTTCCCTGGTGAGAAGAGAAAACTTGAAAAAATATTTCTACACCACAAAATTGTCCCCAACTGAAAACAAATAGAACTTATTTTTAGCAGTGTATTCATCTGTTAATTGAGTGCATATTTTTTTCCTTTGCCCGATGAAATTATGCTTCTTGTTTCCTAATGGTAACCAAAGGAAAAGGTGATCTCTGAAACATTAACTTTATGAGTAGAAAAAGGGACTTTTGGAATACAGATACAAAGGTGCTTGTCTGTCTTCTAACAAAAGTGGAAAGCCCTCATGAAGTTTAACAGTATTTCAACTGCTTAAAAGTCTAAACATCACTTAACAGTCTAGACATGATACAGGACAGCCACTGTGTAAAAGAATGAGATCAGAGCAAGTCTTAAACTTACTGAAAGCTGCCTCTAGTGATAATGATCTCATTTTTTTTCCCCCAAGAAAAATTAACTGAAGGAAAAGCTGGCCTTAGAAAACATCATCAAAATAAATACATCGTTAGCTCTTTTAGTGTGTGGGGAACTGGGGATGAGGGTGAGATATGAGGTTAGGATATTAGTAATATTAGGAAAATTATGGTCACTGCAAGTGCTTTGGGAATCTAAAGTCCCTTTAATTATTTTTTTACAATGAGATTAAAGGTATAATAACATTTTATTGATTTGGCATAAAAGGTCTTCAGACACTTGGATTTTAAAGTTTTGCCACAATTAGATGGTACTACCTTTTTTTCCTTTCCTGGGCTTTCTGTTAAATACAGTGCAGCATCTCTGAGAATTTGGCCCTGATCTCCTCTGCAAAATTAAGAAGACCACCAAGATTTCCCCAAAGCCCCATAAGGTAGTGGTGCCAGAATGCCACTATTCATTAAATATTTTCATTTTTTGCGGTATGTATTGAGATCATTTTGGCCACACTTAATGTATTTCAGTTAAGTAAGAATGTACTCTTGCTGAAGGGTGTGAGCAAATTCTCCCCAAGGCTATAAGCATCTCATTTCCCATGATTTCAAATAAAGAAAAATCAACTAAAAACGTAAGTTAAGAATTAAAAAGAAAGAGTCATGCTCTTTGTCACATCAGCCAGCCCGCTATTGATAAAGACTCCATGAGCTTTCACATCTCCAGCCTAGTGGGGAATAGAATTTTAAAGCATTTGAAACTGTTAGTTTAATAATATTAAAAGGTTTTAAGACCGTTTTTATTATGAGGTAAAGGATATTGACTTTTCTCATGATTTCCAGTTCCAGCGTTCTATTATTAATTAAAACATTGTGTGCCACTGGCTTTTCTTTCCTTTTCCACTTCCCTTTGCTCTTTACTTTTCAGCTGGCCATGGGTTTTACATATTTCAGAGCTGAAAAACATAGGGATTTTTTCTCTTGCCATGATGAGGAACCAGTTCTGTCCTAAAGGGAAATACAACTATTAAAAATAATTAGACTAGACTAGACTAGGATAGACTAGGCTAGAATGGTTCCAGTTGGAAGAACTGATGAGGTCTGCCTTTATGGCTGGGCATTGACCTGAGCTGCAGAGCCACACTGCGGAGTACATCTCTCTAAACTCTCTGTTCTCACTCTTCTGAATCACACTCCAAGAGTCTTTCACTTGTGACCACTGTGGGTAGGACCAAAATGATGATTAAAAAAGGGACTTTAGTTGGATTGATGGCAATACAGGTAAGAACAGGAAGACTTTTTGGCACTAAGAACTATGAACTGTTTGGTTGCCTTGGGAGGTTGTGAAGCTTTCACCTTTGATGACAAATTCTGGTGGTACATGTGAATAAGTAATGGCTGGTTTTGTTTTAGGATAAGAAACAAGCTAGATGATATCTTAAGGCCCTTTCTTCTTTTTGAATAAACCTCTGGGCCTAATTTCCTTAGTTGCCTAGAAAGGAGTTACTGACTGGGTTAGCCACCCAAGGCTGGGTGATGTGCATACTCTCCATGCAGGTCTAGCACTTCAGTAGATTCTGTTACTACCCTGTGCCATGAAATTTCAAGGATATCTGCTGAATGCAAAGTATTCTTCTCATTCATGTCTAGAGGCCCATTCTCACAGACCAGAGCAGTCTTCTATTTCTCCCAGTTACTCAATTTATTTAATTTACCTCTATCTGTAGTCCTGTTTCCAGAAGATCACTGTCAGTTCAGTACACCGAGTGGAACTGCTCTGGAAATTAATCAGGCTTGATAATGATTGCCTAAAAGCCCCAGTCTTAGCAGAAGGTGGAAAGGGCTGCCAATATCACAAGCCCATTTACATTATTAAGGTAAATAAGTAAAGAATTGGATTCTTTCTTTGCATCTGCTACAAAGGGTGGTGAAGTTTTCATTTATCCCCAGTCTTTTACATGTAGCTGCTGCACAGGAGTGACTAATTTTCTCCATGTCAGACAGAAGAGCATAAGCTCTGATTTGCAGAAAGTTGAATCCTCATATGTGTCACTGGAATCTCTGATCCCTGTGCTTTCAACATATGAAGACTTATGCAATACTTAATATATTGAAAAAATTGGCCTGGAAGGCCTTAATTTTGACACCAAAGCCTGAAGGCTTGTTTTCTTTTACATCTATGACTCAGTTGCATGGAAGTAAATTCTCTTCTAGTAATTTAGGGAGCAGATACCAGTGATAAGAACTACAGACAAGCTCATAACAAAGAAGCATAACCTTTTAAATTCAACAGTACTGAGAGCATAAACTATAAGTTTGATAATCAAAGGTATTTCTTCTTACAAGGAAAGGAATTTTGGCAACTTTGTGCTAATTTTAGTTAGTTTATAGTCCTTACTTCCTTCTTATCTGAACTGCCACTTACACTGACTAGAAATAGAAGTTTGCAATTTTTTTGTGAAAAGATATTATTTTAACAAGTTTTCTTGAGAGATATTTTTTGGGTAAAAGAATTTTGCTGTATCATTTTGTAAGTGCACATGTACTTATAAAATCTTGATTTAACTCCCTGTTTCCTTCTGCTACATTTTCTTCTGTAACCATGGCAGCAATTGTGTAAGAGATGGTGGTTATCACCAGCAATGTTGCTATCTTTTAGTCTTCAGAATCAGCCTTTTTTTTTTCCAAATCTTGGCTCCATTAGTACCAAGAAATCTGTATCTTGTCAGATTTCTTGGCTGATGTGCTCCTTACTGTGACCTCTCACTTTGAGATGTGCCAGTGACATTGAGTTCCAGTGCAAAGTGTACTATGAAGTTGTGGGATCACCACAATGTGACACCACAGCAGGGCTCTTTTAAGCAGAAAAGATTTTCTTAACTGATGAGTTAACAAGATGATAGACCAAAAATACCCTGGGACAGATTCAGTTCCATATGCTGGCCTCTCTGTGCCTCAGGAATTCAGTTGCATCTGTCCAAATGAAAATTTCCCAGCAGAAGAGAGTGTTTAGTAGACATTAGATTGGCATGGTCCTGAGTCTTACCAGTTGCAGCCTATAAAATAAGAAAGCCAGAGGTTGGAGGGGATGGGACCTGGGTGCTACTATGCTCCAGAAAAATTCCATCTGGCTGCCTTAAGAGCATTGTCATCCTGTGTAAGTTGGACCAGCCTGAGAGTTGCTCCAGCACACGCTGTCTCTGTGGCCAGTGCTGGCAGAGAATCAGAGTTGTAACCAAATCTTCCTGCTTGCTCCCTTTCTCTCCTGCACTGACCAGCTCTAGGCCATAGCAATCATTTGCCTCTGTATGCTCAAGAGTTGCTTTCCAGATGGTTGTAGCAATGTTCAGTATAGTGGGTGCAAATCAAAAGTGGAGCTGGGTAGGAAAAAGGCTTTTTCATCTTGCAAAAAGTATTTTAATCAAAAGACCTTTTCTAGCCCAAGGAAAATCCAGAAATATTTTAAATGATTCATGAACAATAACATAACTGTCAGTGTAGACTAGACCTGGACTTAAGGCACTCAATCTGAGATGTGGAAACTTAGGTTTGCCTGTTTCTGTATAGGAACATGAAATAGATCTTTGCTTCTCTGAAGTTAGGTGTGTTGCTCTCTTGCTTTATCTATACCTGGAATACTGTTCAACAGGTGAGAATCTTTCACTAAAAAGGAGTTCAAATGATAATGTTTCAGCTGAAGACCTCAATTTAACTAAAGAAGTGTGTCTCAATGTGTGCTCATGAAAATTGTAAAACAAAAATATCCTGACTTGGTTTAATTTGAAGGTCTGGATTCTTTTCTAAGGTCTAATTTATCCCATGGTTGTTGCCAAGTTGATTTTACTTCAGCTGCACAAGGGAGAGTACAGATGCTGACTTTTCTCTAAGTGAAAAAGGTATACTACTTATTTTTTATTCTTGCGCAATGAATGTTGAAGGAATACCTAAGAAAGGACACAATCTACTGCTGTTTGAGGCACTGGAAGAAGGTGAGGAACAAAGTTCAGAAGCTTCCACTTGTGGTGTAAATAACTGTGATATATACTGGTAGGAGAGATTGATAACCTAAATTTTTACCTTTCTTTCACCGATTCACTCTATCCAGATTCCTTCCTGTCTTCCCTGTCACTTCCTAGCATGTTGATGGAGATGCTTGGGCTTTGTTTCTGCTTCAAAGTGTATTTTGGTCCCTGGTTCTGTGCAACAAAATCTTGGGCAATACTTTTTTGGCTGCTTTAACATCCCATGGCTCTTTTATTACTTTGTATAGCTCACATTTAAAGCAGGCAAAAGCCTTGGAAATGGAGGGAAATAAGCATTTTGCACCCTACTGCTGTTACAGTGTCTCAGCAGAGAAAGCATCATAACCTACTTCATAGGACCAGTAAGTTCATCACTGAGCTGGAAGGTCTCTGTGTCCAATTACAAAGCACCCAGGCATGTCCTGAAGAAGATCTGTGGTAAGAAAGGACCAGTTTTCTCTGCTGTAGTGTTCCAAAGGATGGTATTAGGTATTACTCCCTTTCCTCATAGTGTGTAGGAGGACTACCTGTACTGTTCAACCCCAAACTGAAAAATTAATATAACATAGTCCTGCATCAGCCACTTCTGGTTTTATGAAACATTCAACACCTAGTACTTCTGCATCCTCAGTTGGCATTGCAACAGTAGCTTCATGTCTTTTTCAGAAAACTAGCAAATTTTACTGGGAGTCCTTTTCAACCAATCATGATTCAGGCTCAACTTCATAGTTTCTTTTTCAGACATTTAAAATCTGAACAAATAGTGAAAGGAAAAGTGCGAAGAGCTATAAATTATAGTATCACAAGTCAACAATAAATGAGAAATAGGTACTTTAAACTAGAATTTTGTCCTAAATAGAGCTGTGCAGAAAAATCAATGCAGAGTGAAAAACCAGAACAAATTCTGTTTTTTCCTGAAGCAATTTTGTATTATGTTTCATGCAGCTGAGGAACATCTGTACAGCTGTTTGTTTCAAGAAAGGGGAATTGTGCTGTTTTATGAAGCAAAGTGAGCCTAGAAGATTTCATTTCATCATTCAGAAAATGCTTGCTATATTAGAAGCATAAAGTCAGATCAAGATAATACCATATATACCTACATGAAGTCTTAGGTGAAGTCTGAACGTTAAAATCCAAATTTTTGTCTTGCAAATTGAAAATTTAATTGACTTTAATTGCCTACATTCCCAAAACGACACCAGTCCTGACAGCCTGCTTATCTCCTAACTCACATCTGTGCCTTTTGGGGGGGAAGAATGAATATTGCAACATCTATGTTAATAAATACTGTGTTGGGAATGTTCCTGGACATAATAAGTCAGTCATCTAACTGTTAAATTGTTAGAAGTGTTCCTAGTATGGTTTTGACCTGGACCAGCTAGCACTATCCCAAACAATTGCTGAGTACAGTAAGGATTTCCAGAGGCCAAGGGTCATTCAGAGATCACAGGCAATTTGGCTGCTGCTAGCATGTTTTGGAAGATGAGAATTTAGGAGTGTGGATGCTGCTCCATGCCAGTTGGACTCAGTGACAGAAAACAGTCCCACGCTCACTTGATTTACAAGTATATATGTGGCCAATGTGTTTTCTTTCTGTCTCCCAGAGAGGCTTGGTTTAGTAGGTGTTGTTGAGAAAACTAAACACTTCCCAAAGTTGGGATTTTCAGAAAATGAAGTTATTGTTGACACTTTATGCCCATCCACAATGTTCCATTTTCCCCTCTCCCACTGCATTATCTTGGTGTGAAATACTCAGTTGCTTCCTGACTGAGTTCTTAAGGGAACACTGGTCTGCATTCCCAAAATATTACAACTCAAGCAACCCTCAAAACAGCCTTTAGGGGAAGAAATTGAGATGCTGAAGCTGAGGCAGTCATCATCAATTTTTGTATTTTTAGAGTAGCATCTCAGCACAGAGAATTTGTTCCATCTAAAGAGAACATAAAGGCACATAGGCAGAAGGCTGACACGTAGCCTAGCAGAGAAAAACATCAGTGTGTGATGGGAAGACTGGTGTTCCAGTCCTTGCTTCCAACATCATCCCTCTGTTTTTTGCAGTCATGGGGATGTAAGACAGAAGCACATATCTCATTCAACTAAACCAAACTTTGAACATGTAGGAGTTTCTCTTACCTCCACTAACTTTGTAGCTCTGGCTATGAGTTAGATGTGAAGTTGCATCCATCTTGATTTTACAGAAGAAAAATCTTCACAGGAAAATGTAGTAAGAGGAAAGTGAGATGAAGTTAAGTGTCCAAACCCTCTCAGCCATAGCAGGCTCTGTGGTGTTTCCAGAGAAGAGCTGTTCAGATCTGTGCTTTTTACAATGAAGATACTGACTTTGGTAGATCCAGTGTCACTCCTAAAAAGTTTATATCAGCAATAGTTTTCTAACAAATATGGCCAGGAGTTCAAAACTCCACTCCTTCTTTACAGCTTTAATCAATTGTCTTTTTTTTCCTTATTCATGCTGGACTAAGGTAGATACTGAGTGTCTACATCCAAACTTATAATCAAGTGCTGCTGTTTAATAAAGAAAGGGTGGATGTTGCAGGCATTTCAAATTTATTTTTAAAAATACTAAAA
>VZRX01009371.1:0-35193 GCA_013398075.1 Notiomystis cincta | reverse complement strand
GTGTATGTTTGTGTGTGCTCTTCTACGGTNGCTCTTCTACGGTCTTCAGCTGAGCACGCTGAGGCCAAGGCCCAGGGCCCTCAAGATGGTGCCGGAAGCCCCCTCAAGGGGCAGCGGGGAGGGGCGGCACAGAGGGGAGACAGAGGGTGGATTTCCAGCCAGCCAGCCAGCCAGCCAGCGGACGAGCGAGCGCCAGGGAAGGGCGCGGGGAGAAGGGGAGGTAGAAAGGCCCCGTGTCTCTGGGAAGCGGGCAGCCAGTCAGCAATTGCTGGCTCCCCGAGCCGCTGTCGGGGTTTTGATCCAGCAGAGGTGACGGATTCTGCTGTGGTAGCTTGTCCCCTTTATCCATTTGTATGATTTAACCCACATGCAAGTGGGAGACCTACATCACTGTCCCTGTCAACCCACAGGTTCCTATAACATCGCATTTGCTGTTTTCTTGGCCAGTGGGTAATACAATGTACTGAGATTTGCTGCAGAAAAGATCCTGGGTTTCAGTGCTGAGATTGGAGCCATGACTTTGTTAATTTTATAAAACCTATGTTTTCACAAGAGCAGCTCAAGAGACAAGGGCTGGCTGGAACAAGAGATCCCCCTAGCTGCGTTCTGCCAATAAATGGGAAAGGCTATTTGGCATCTTGCCTTGTAATAATGTGTGGGCTTTCCATTGAGAGGGTCTCTTTCCTAGAAAGGGAAGCATGGCATGGGGGCTTTTTCTTGGTGCTCTGGCTGAATTCAGGCAAAAGGCCCAGCAGCTTCAAGAGAGGTTTGCAGCACTGATCCATAAGGACATTCACTTTCCTGAACAACCAGCTCATCCCAGGACCTTGGGACCTCTATTCTTTCCATGACCCTTTCTAACTGTGCCATAACGCTGTCATTACTGGGAATGCAGAAGGCCAAGGCAGAGAACAGTAAAACCATGTCCCCAAAATCCAAGAGGCAGAAAAAGAAATTTGAGTCTTCTACATTCCAGGCACAGGATGACACTAAAAACCACTGCATTCTACTCTCCTAGCCCCAACATACCCAAAAGTCAAAGTAAACTGTCACCTCACACACAGGGAGCCAAGGCAGATACACAGTAGCTATAAATAGAAGCAAGAGTAAGGATGATCTGCCATAGCAGATTTTATTTGCACTGTTTGTAGGCTGGTAATTTTTGCCCGGCCATGATAATTTCCACTGCAAAAGGTGTTTATGTCCCTAAATCCTTCTATCCCAGACAAAACAGGGCTGGGGTTACCGCCATGAAAAAAATGCTTCACCTCTAGAGTCAGCCAGAAGACAATACCCTGTCCAGAATTGCCTGTTTTCAAAGTGGAAAAGGATCATCTGTTCCTGCCTAATTTAAAAACACAAACTTGTTGCTGAAATCAATTTTTGTGGCTTTAATTAGTCACAGAGACAACCCTTGAATATAATTGTGTTAGACCAGAAGGCAGTCTCAATTTTACCAATAACTTATCAGTAAATAAATCAGGCAGATGCAGCATTGAGAGACAAAGTGAGGAGATGGACACCTGCTTTTCTGTCTAGACCTTTCTATGACTTGACAGAGGGTTGCAAGAGCTAAGAGTGGAGCTGTAACCTTTCCAGAAGCCAGCTACTGGAAGTAGAAGGCTATGGTGTCTGTCCCTTCATTATACCTATATTGTTACCCATAGGGTACGCAGAGGGTGAAACTCAGTCTTTATCATTTCTCAGTGGACAAGACACCCTGCAGAAGATGTGCTTTGTGTCACTTATAAATGATCCAAGGCACCTGGAAAGAAATTCCTTCTCATCTGCTTGACTCTAGAACAGTTGTGCACTTTCTACACAATGCTATTTCTCATGTTGCCCACACATCCCCTGCTTTCACTCCTTTCCTACTTGTGCATCATGTGCACAAAGTAAGGAGCTGAACAATACATATCAACTAATGGTAATTAAACATTCCCACTCGTTAGTCTCTGTTTGCATCACACAGGAAAAAGTGTAGAGCAGTAGGATCTCAGGATTTGCATGAGACGTGCAGCTTATTGACATCCAAGTGTTCTTCAACTTTGCTCTTTTTTGCAGTGGCACTTTTCTGGCATTAACTCAGGTCCCGTGAGCTACTGTTTAGAGAAAAGGAGCAAAGCAAAACAGCAATTTAGATCACAACTCATCCTGATCTCAAACTCCTTTGTCTTCCTTTTAAAGTTCAGAGAACTGAGAAAGTCCCAGACCCTTGAGAGGATAGAAGGTCTGACACCTACGATGCAAAGCCAACCTATCACACCTATTCCCTTTACTGAAAATATGAATAGAGAGATCACTGAAGACACTGTTTTTGGTCAAGGACAAGAAATGTGTTTAAAGCATGATTACAAGTAAAATTCAATTAAAGGCTTAACATCACACTGTACAAAACACACCTCTAGATGGGTGGAGCTTTCTCTTTATAAAACTGGAAAAATAATGGTCTATGTCTCCAATGGGGGAAAAGACCATGACCAGGTCTTACTGGCATAACTGAGTGAAGAAACAAAAGTGTAACAGCCCTTTGCAATAAATGGCAACACATAAAATTGATTTTGGATCTCTTTTAATGAAGGTAAAAGGCAATCTGACAAACAACCCATACATCACTCATGGACTCACAAAGTTTCAGAAGAATTCAATAGCTCTGCTTTTCTAAATTAAGCAATTGCCACCAAGTTTGTCCCATGACCACAATGATATCTGACTACTTCACTGATTGGTGAAGATCAGCTTGTCCTAAGAGCCTTGCAGAACTGGGGTCCTTCAGAAACTGGTCCTTCAGAAACTTCTTCCTTCCTGGCATTTCAGGCACTGAGGAAACCAGTGCCAGTTCTGTGGGCTGAATCCCTCCCTAAGCCACAAGCCTGCTGCATGTGAAGTAGAAAGCACTGTCACCACACACCAGTGCTGTTGTTGATGAAAATGCAAAGCTCAACTCAAGCTTGCAGTGAAGAGCCAACTGCAGCAGTTAGCAGAGACAGTGGGTAGAAAGAAGAAGTGGGGACTTCTCTGGATGGAAAATTTAAACTCTGGAAGGAAAATGTAAAATTTCAATTTTAATTTAATTCTATGAGTAGCCTACTCAGTAAAGCACAGTATCCTTCTTTTCATAAGAAGTACTCTTTCCAAGCTCTGCCTAGCTCTATTTTTACCAGACTCAGGGTGGCATTGCATGGGCTGGGTGTGGGCTGTCAGCTCCAAGAGCCACTGCTGGAACACTTGCAGAAGTGCAGTTTTTACCAAGAGACTGAGGCTGCCCAGCACAAGCCATGTCCACTGCAGAACACTATGTGGGCAGCACAGGAGCACCATGTGCTCTCTTTGAATATCCCAAGGGGGCCTGTGGGCAGATGGACATCCCAAACACCACAGCTCAGCTGTGGAAATGAGGTTTGTATGCAAAAGACCTCAAGGACAATCTAGTTAACCCCCCCTGCCATGGGCAGGGACACCTTCCAGTAGACCAGATTGCTCAGAGCCCTATCCAGCCTGGCCTTCAACATTTTCAGGGATAGGGTATCCACAACTTTCCGTCTGCACCACAACTGACATAGTTGTGAATTTATTGAGCTTCTGCATCTTCCTGGTCAGCCTGGAACTTCCCTGGCAGCCATGGTCCCTAAGCTCATGCAAGCTGAGACAACAGGGATGCAGGTGAGGGAGTGCACCCATTTCTCATTTTCCCTGAGCAGAGAAATTGGACGAGAGATGTCCTAATGCACCAAAGCACATTGCTCCTCACATAGACAGTGTTTGTGAGACAGTTCAGATGAATTAAACCATGGGTCTGTGACCACTCGCACAACAGGCATGGAAAGTTCAGGTCAATAAGACAAGGCAATTCTATGTCCATAATATAAGAAATGCTTTCTTGACTAAAAGAGAAGTGTCTAATCTTGTTCAAAAGTAATTTCTCTTCCTTCATATGTGGAGACAACTTGTTTAAACCAGGGAGTCTAATTTTTCTTTCAAAAACATTAACTCGTCTGCTTCCCACTTGAAAATTACTTAAGGAGGCAGGCTGGGTTTTTTTCCTATTGTAATGGCAATAAAGTAGTGTCTATCTCCTAAAATATTAGCATACTGTCAGCTCTATCAAACCTTCAAACCTTCTGATCTTCAACTTCCCAGAAAGTCCACAAGGTATCTACTTACCTTATGTAAAATGCATTTCAGTCAGAAGGATGGGATATTTAACAAAGCATGGTATTCTTTACTGTATTATTCAGTCTCTAGAGACATTTAAAATAATTTTTTTAAAAGCAAATACAGCTGGTGTCCTCAGAGGAACTCTGGGGTCTAAGACAACACACTTGTCTTTGAGAACATATGATATTTCAAGCAGCCTTCTTCCCATTGTGGTACAAGAATCTCTGCTGGCCAAAAAACTCGCCACTCCTTTCCCAGTCCTACAGATCACCTACCCATTTCCCTCCTGCCTTTCCTGCCTCTAGTTAGGTGCACAAGTGCATAGTCCCCCTGGAAAAAGCAGTATTTCTCCAATTAAATTCAGGAATAAGTAACCCTACTAGCAAATTCTTCTGTACAGCCCAAATATAAGGAGTGCTTCAACTCCTTATGTTGTGGTCATGATAACATGAATCCAGAAATAAAACACTGACTATGTTAGTTGCAATTCTGAAAGCACAGGAAAGACAAAGGCTGTTCTTCCCTGCTATTCTGAGGTTGCTGGTCTGGAACGCTGCTATCGCTTTCCACAAGGCATCTAAGAGGCACTATTTTTAGTGGACTGTGCAGTTTGTGGGTACCCATATGGCACTTAAATCTTTGGTACATCAGCATGTCAGCAATGCACTGAGTATGTGTAGGAAGTCCAGTCATGGGTTTTGTGGCTCCTTTTGCAGCTGCAAGTGGTGGTGCTGGGCTACCTAGGTGGGACATAAAAGGTTACAGGCTCACTACCTCTGGGAAAGTCCCAGGACACATGGTGGTAGGAACAAATCCATATGAGGAAAGCCAAAGGAGTTATTAGAATAATGGGTAAAGTCAAGGAAGAATTATCAGACTGGCCATGTCCTTCTCATGTCCCCAGTAATGCATATGAAACATCTATTAGAATACCCAGAATTGCTGAAAAGGCACCACAGTTGCAGTGAAATACACCTGTTTGGACTCAGATATCCAAACTGAAGGAGAAATTGAAGAAGTGTTTCCCAGGGGCTCTTTTAAAACAGCAAGAAGTATTGTATAAAAAACATTTCCCTGTACAGTAACATTAAAAAGAGGAACATTAACACCTGCATCTTGCTTCAGCTCATGGTAAATTACAGCATAGCTCATGGAAACCACCAACGGCTATTCTACAACAGCCCTGAGAGCAAGGAAAAGGAGTTCACTGACAGTGGAAAACTGCAGATTGCTCCTAGACCCATGCATCTCAAAGTATGTTGTGGAGTGGAAAATCTTGTTCTCCTAGAAGGAAATAGTTTTAAAAAAAACACCAAGAAAGAACTATGTTGTTTGCCTAATTATTTGAGACCTTCCACACTTCTGAAGGAGAGAAATTCCAGAGCCGCCTGTTACGAGGAACTCTTCTTGTATTTCTGGTAAGAATCCAGTATCTCCTTGACAACACTTGGATCATCAAGTGTGGTGACATCTCCCATGTTGCTTGATTGTTCAGTGACTACTTTCCTCAGCAGCCTTCTCATGATCTTCCCTGATCGGGTTTTAGGGAGGCGCTTGACCACCTGCAAAGAAAGGAAAGATGCACTTTTAATAGAACTTGAGTCCTGCTGGAAACCACAAGGAAATCTGGCTGGACTATCCTAAGCCTGGCACACTATTTCATGGCCACAGCTCCTTTGAGGCTCCTGGGAAATAGATCATGAAGCGCACTAGATTATGTCCAAGGAAAGGAGTGTCACTAGCATCAATTCCTTGTGCTATACATTTTATTCTTATTTTAAGTGGACTTTGTTCCCCATTGCCAAGTCCACACTGGGTGCTGCAGGACAGACAGCTCTTTTAGGGATAAGGTCCTGAATATGCTGTTAACTATTGAAATTAATTACATATGAAAACTTNATATATATAAAAATATTCAGCTTTATAGGGCTGAATTCTGCATGCCAGCATCATCAGGGTCGCCTCCTCAAGGGATATCTTCTGTCTGCTGATGTTTCTCTATGCCTGGTATCTGTCAGCCTACATACCTTCCTTCATAACTAGAGCAATGTTAAATGCCTTGGCTATGCCTCCTGGGAAGGACTTAGCAGCAAATTCAAAGGCTTTAGCATAAATCTGAGCCTGATGAAGAGTTCTCAGACACTGAGCAGAGACAACAGGTCTCACATTTTGCTACATGATCAGGCCAGTAGGCTACAAACTCTATAGCATTACTGACATGCAAGGAAAGAGTTAGAGGATTTCTCTGCAGGACTACCCTGAAACACAGGGAAAGGGGGGCATTCCCTTGCACACCTGCAAGTTCTAGAAGCTTCTCCAATCCACTGAGGATATCCTAGGCTGTTCCAAGTTGAAGGAGCCACCCTTGCCTGTTCCTGTTGTATTCTGTTGCTTGTGCCTTGGCTACATGCACGTGGCTAAAGCAGAGCTACTCAAAAAAGTGTCTGGTCACTGCCTCCAAGAAGAGAGAAACGAATTCAGGCAGACCTTGGGAGACAGCTAAGGGGCAGCTTTGTGAACTCTCCCCTAACATACAAAGGGAGCTGCTGAAAGGTGAAGAGATTTGAGACACAGCCTGGAGATCATCAGTGCTTCCAGGGCCAGGCCTGTTGTGCAACAAAAACAGCCAGTGCTTTGAGATCTGATGTTGATGCTAATTATCATTGCAAGCTAGCTGTGTCACTGCCTCTCAGTGCCTCTCTCACATGCAGACAGACTGCTGTACCTGCCCTCCCCCTCCCTGGATCCCTCCAGAAAATTCTGTTTTCCTGCCTTCTTGTCCTGCCAGAGGAGGACAACAGCAGCACTGCAGGCAGGATGGTGAGGGTTGCTTGATGTGACCATTTTGTGTTGCTAGTACCAGTTTCAGACTCCCACTTACCACAATGTGGTCAGGCACAGCATACTTTGCTATCTTGGACGCCACGATGGTTTTGAGCTCTTCTTTGATATGGTCTACACGAGCTGTCTGCTCCTTTAGCACTATGAAGGCAAAGGCACCTGGAAGACAAATGAGCAGAAGCCACAAACCTCCTATTAGTTATACTGTCTGGAAAGACCAAGGATGCTCATTTGAATGCCAAGGAAGATTTCAAATCCTTCCTATGCCCAGTCTAGGGACTGACAGGAAAACCATTGATCCTTTTTACAAAAGCAAGTCAGACTCTCAACACTCAAATGATAGCCCAGCCTTTTCTTGGCATCTGTGACTGATCTCAGTCACAATGACAAGTCAACATAAATTACCAAAGCATCATTGCAAATCAGCTATTCCCATTCTGTTGCAAGGACATTTCTAAGCACAATCCTGTAAAAGGAAGCTCTACCATATACGTAAGCATAGTGTATGAAAACAGTTTAGGGAGTCACACCCAGGTTAGGAACATGTAGCTATTTTCATGGCTATCTTTGCCTCTTGTGGCTGCAGTGCCAGTCAGCCTAAGGAAAACTGCCCTCCCATTCCCTCAGCATCTCCTAACATGCAGCCTGGGTTAGAATTTAAGGGAAGTATATGCAGATGTCATGTCAGGACACTGCTTTTCACATACCTTCTCCTTTGATCTTATGCGGATACCCAACCACAGCTGTCTCAGGGACCTCAGGGTGATCAGCCTTCACAAAAAGTCAAACAAGAATACACAAATCATAACTGCTTCAAGCCTTACAGTGTTTTTGCCAGTTGCTCTACAAAAAAAACACCTTACCATATCTCGCTCTCCCCTTGACAGATCCTGCTGAAAGCACAACAGGAAAGCTGGATGCCAGCTTCCTACTGCTGGTGGCCATGGCCACGGCCACGTCTCAGGGAATAGTACTGGCCCTGCTTTTATACACACAAGTAAGTACTCCTACATCCACTGAGCCCACTGCACACCAAGCTGAATTTGCAACAGCTGAAAACTCTCTTTCTCTTTCTTTGTGCATGACTGTGGTCTCAAGTGGTGACTGGCCACTGCCAAATCACAAGCAAAACCAGTCTTACAGTGCTCAGTGCTGCAGAGAACTGTGGCCAGCAGACGTAAAAAGCGAAGCTGCCAACATCACAATCCACATTGGTGTTTATAAGTGCCCAAAGCACAACAGAAGGTAGAAAGCATCAGATTTCTTTGTTCCCTAACCCAAATGCATTTTTGTTTTTATGCTACACAAAAGTGATTACTTCTGTTGCACTGCAGAGTTTAATTTAACATTCTTCTGCAGTAAGACAACAGTTAAGGTGCAGAGACCAGAAGAAACCATATATCTACATCTCCCACCAAAGAATGGATTATGTTATTCTAAATTGGATTAAAATATTAAAGTAAGCATCATAGAGCAATCTAGGCACACAAATATATTTGCATTTACATATGCATACACATACAGAGATTGTGAGAGGAACTGGATCCTACAGCTGTGATCAGAAACCTGCACAGACAAAAGAATTACTCACAGAGGAGAAAGCAGGATTCTGTGTTCCATGTGAACACACCTCAGGTTCATCAGATCTTACATTTAAAGTGCCATTTGCAGGCAAGCCATATAATATAGAAATAAATATACGGGTCAAGCTTTAAATATAAACACTCTGAGTACTTTTTGCTTTCAATTCCCTGAGATAATATTTTCTCTCAAAACAACGGGCTAGCTTTGCAGCTAACATAAATCGAAGTTGCTTTATGTTTAACACTGCTGAATTCTCAGGCATACTCGGCTAGTTCAGACAAGCAGGAGCCACAGATTTAGGAAGGAGAGGTCAGGTGTTAGCAGAGGGGAAGGAAGAAATAGGAGAGATGCTTATGGAGCATCCAAAACAACAACTGCAACAGTACAACACCGTTGAGAGAAAACACAGCTCTGACAGCTCGACTGCAGGGACTGCCCACAGTGTGGCTCCTCCCACATGCCCATTTGCTGTCTCCTCAATAAGGGAGCTGTTTCCTCTGGCACCTTTGCTATTCATTGTGCATCAAGCTGTGTCCATGCAGGGACAGGAGTTCGAAGGCAAGAGATAAAGCTGCTTTGAAAGGGTCACCCTACCCTATAGATATGCCCTGTCAAGGGACCTCTACCTGCTTGGAACTTACCATTGCATCTTCTATTTCTGCTGTCCCCAGCCTGTGTCCACTTATGTTAATGATATCATCCATGCGCCCTGTTATCTGGTAATAGCCTTTCTGGCTCCTGTAAGCACCATCCCCTGTGAAGTAGTAACCTGCAGCAAAGACACAGGGCTGATCAGCAGCAGCAAGTGTGCCAGTTTTGGGCTCTGGTACAGGACAGACCATGCCACTGGATGGCAAGTAGGGAAGGGTGGATCAGGCAGCTCACAGGCCTTTGCAAGCGCACAGCTGTGTGACCTGCCTCACACCATTTCCCACTTCCCCCAGCCATCCCTGGCCCTCCTCTGCTCTACCTGGGCTGTCCTGGCTCCTAACAAGCACATGAATAGCATCAAGGCAGTGGAGCTCAGATCTCTGCCAAGATGGACAAATCACTGTAGGCAATCAGCAGCAACCAGTGGCTGACCTTCCTATAGAAAAACCAAGCCCAGCAACACAACCCAACAATGCTTGGTGGATTTACAGAACCAAGAGGGGCTCTCTGATCTCTCTAGGCTTTGCACGCCTACACCTGCACAGCAGCTGTGTGCTCAGGCCTCTTAGTGCATGCAGTACTAAGACAAAATTGCTTCAAATGACGTTTGCCATCATGCCACAGGCTACTGGTCAAGCTCAGAACTGCTGCTGCCTACACCTCAGCACTCATGGAGAACTACAACTGTTCAGCTGAAAAGGAGCAGTTCTATTACATTTTGTACATGGGAACACTGCAAATTTTTTTAATCACTTACACCAGGATAGATTAAAAGCCATTTTCCTTTCCGGCTAACAAAGATTTGTTGTCCCAGACAACAGTTACTCTCTAGCATATGAATGTGGGAGAAACACTGCTATCAGATTAGCTAAAAAACCTCCAAATCACCCCATGATAAGCATGGAGGGTCTAAAACATTTGATGGAAACTGAAAAAGACCCAGAGTTTCCTGGAAACTCCAGTGTCACTGAGGACACATCCAGTAACACAGATTGTGTTGGCTCCTCACCAAGACCATGTCTGCATCTGAATTGTTCCAGTGGCATGTCTGAGAAGCAGCAGGCAGCTACTGCTGTGAAATCTGAATGTGGTTCTTGCCAAGACCCATTATTGCCCTATTCATGAACTTTTAGTCATGTTTTCCGTCCTTCCATGTCAATTAAACAACTGAATAAATATCAACAAGATGTCAGATGCAAATGTAGTGAGTAATAAGGGACTATGGCATCATTCAATTTCTTAGACCAGTTTCCTGTTCTTATTATCCAGCCCATTTTGTACAGTTTTCAGTATTGCCTATCTAATTCTTGCCTACCCTGTAGATTTCAAATCCCTTTCAGTTGCCCTCCTGAGTGAAGACAGTTGTCTTGTCCAATATCCTATGAAAAATGTTTCCCTGCCACTTCTAGTTACTTACCAGACAACTTGAACGCATTTTAAAAAGGAAGGTTGTAACACAGGGTTGAGATTCAGTGATGCAGGAGGTATTTCCCATCCAATATTCCTATTCCAAGTGAGACACAAACCTCCAAAGAAGAGGTATTTGGACTTTAAAGCTTGGGCATTAAAGTTTTCTAGAAAATACATGCCCCTTTGACAGTTAGAAAAGTCAACACTACCTAAAACCATCAGGGCATGCTTGCAACCTGTGGCACACACCCCAAGCCACCATGGTACAGAAATATCAGAAAGTACTGCCAAAAATATTCACTGTCCTTATACTGCTGTGAAACTGCCTTCCCTTGGCACTTTTCTTACCTGGGTAGACTTTGAAATAGGCATCAACAAAGTGCTGGTGATCTCCATAGATCGTTCTTGCCATGCCAGGCCATGGCTGGGCAATGCAGAGTGCACCAGACACATCATTGCCCTCTATCACCTCTCCCTGCAGGTTCAAGCACAGGAAGGATGAAGAGGTGAACAAAAGAGGAATAGTAAAGAACTTATGTGTCATTGATCCGGCAAGAGTCACCCTGTTGCTCACTGCAGACTGCCAGTGAAGGGTCACAAGTGGAGAAAATAAATATAAACAGCTCTTCTAGACACTTGCAATGCCCTGTTGGCAAATCCGTATGGACAATTGAGATATGCTCTCTCTCTCTCTCTCTATATATATATATATATACACATATATGAAGATATAGATATAAAAGTATATATATATAAAAATTGTTCATCTATTCTACCATTTTAATGGAGAAAAAAGCATCCTTGTGGATCCTGTTCCTTTGCTGTTCAAAAGGTGATTAAAGCAGAAACACACACCCAGCACAGCTCCAACTCACATTCTCATCCATGAGCACAGGCACAATCCCAAAGAAAGGTCTCATAGCCATAGCTGGAACAATCTCAGCTTTCTCCTCTGAGGGCTGTGGAGCAATGCAGATGCCACCAGTTTCTGGAAGAAAAGTGAAAGACAAAATATATGTAGTCCATTCACTGCTGGATGAAAGCAAATTCCAGCTCTTCTTAGGTCAAGAAGAAAACAGTGAAGCCACCTTGCAAGAAAGAGCCAGTGGGAATGACTTCTGCAGGACCAAGAAGCACAGACATCTGAAAGCAGAACAGGCAATGGGCAATACTCAGAAGCCCTACTTCCTACCCAGAAGTGATTTTACAGAGAAAGCATAAGCATGTCAGGGGATTTATCTCCCTCTAGTGTTTCTACAGCTGTCTAAGCAGGAAAAGCACTTCAGGAGTCTGAATTACTATTATTACAGAGTATGGGATTAATCCACCCCTTACAGGCAGGTTGAGTTTATCTTCTAGTCAAAATTAAACCTTTTAATCATCCTTTTTCATTCCTGCTGGGATAAATATTAAATCAGACTCCAACCTTAATGAGGTCTTTTCTATTCTAAATCTAATTCAGAAACTCAAGAGAGAAGCAAAACCAAAGGAGAATAAGGCTTATAAAAATACAGCTCTATAAATAAAAGTATGTTCTGTCACATGGAGAGTGCATTCCTCTACCAGCTTTGCTGAGGTTGTGAAAACTGAAACCAGGAGTTGGAAAGGCTGAATTTGACCCTGAATTTGCATCCAGCTATGAAGAAGGGTCTCTGATGGCCTTAAGCTTTAGATCTGTAGCAAATGGTCTCATATGGCTTACACATAGAACTATTTCCCATTTCATTGATGGGCATGCATTCATTTCATGTTTCTGTTAGTTTTGAAAGGGGAAGCTTGAATTGTTTCAGGAAAAAGCACCCCAGACACCTGCTGTTCTCTGTTTGCATGGACAAAATCTGCATCAGAACAGGGACCCTGATTAAACTGAAGGTTGCTCTTGCTAAGCCAGTACTCATCCTGAATAAAGCACTGAGAGCTGTGTTTCAGCATGGTGTTTGCCACATCCTACACATCCTGCAGCCAGCCACACACAAGGCATAAAGTCTCACTCCTGAGGGAGCTGCATGGTAGCAAGGGTGCCTTAAAAATTATTTGCACGGTCAAGACTTTCTATAAATGGTTTACAAGTAATCTAAGCAATCTTAGCCACTGCCAGATAACATCAAGCAAGACTTCAAGGTTCTACGCTGCCCTAATGAAGCCTTTCTCTTCAGAGGCAGAGCTGGCAGAGAAAAACCGTGTTTACACATTACTTGTGCCCGCACTGACAACAGAGAAAAAATCCACCCAGATGCTGGGCAAGGACACCAGAGTCTGAGCAGGGGATGGGTGCTTTAAACCAGGCTCCCCTCTGCCATGGAGAGATTCCATCTGGCAGCAGAGTAGAGCAAGTGCCCTCTGCCCCCACAGACGGATTGGAGCGACTGCTTTGGGGGGAATCTGTTTCAGAAGCACCAGGCCAGTCTAAATTGATGTGAGATGATGCCAACAACAAAAGCTTCCAGAGCCTATTCAGAGATGTCTTCCCAAACCAGCTTCTGTTCATGGCTGTTCTTTTTATTTGTAAAATCAGTGACGAAAGTGAAAACACCTAGTGTCTCTTCTGCATCATGAAGAACTACACCTAAAACTCAAACACAGCTTTGATTCTATTACTGTCAATCACAACCTGGTATCTTAACAGCCAGAGCCAGAGGAATTTTTCATCTGCACACACCACACTATTAAAATTACTTCTCATAATTGCTCTCTCACTCATTTGCCTCATCCAAAGACTTTAAAGTGGATTTTTAAATCACCATTTGCTGATGCCTGCCAAGCTTTATTAGCTGGCAACAGGTTGCTGCTTCAGAGAGCAGTGTCCCATGGTGGACACTGCACACAGCAGAATAATTAACCAGCTATACTGAAATTGTATAGGAAAGGTGACACTGCAGGATCACAGCCATCATCCATCACATTGTTCCTGTGATCTCTTCCCATGCTCCATTTACGTTCAAATGGCATATATAATCTTTCCGAGATTAATTTGGCTTCCTCTTTATTAAAGCATCAACTGTACATAAAGATTGATTCCACCTTCTAATAAAATCAATGTCATGAATATTTATCATTATGTTATGCTTCCAGAAGCTGGTAACTGTTTACCTGCATACCTATGCCTGGTTCAAGGTAAGACCAGGCACTCTGCACTAACAGACTGTCCAGGGCATGTTTTTTAACCTCTCACCTGACAATCGTTGCTCCAAAATCCCAGGAGAAATACAGTTTAATACAAGATCTAACCCGGTACATTGCAGGAAATAGACAACACAGCATGAACACTGCACGCACCAGTTAACAAACAAACCAAAAGGTGTTAGGGCACAACTGGATTCTTCTCAAGTACGTCAATGTGCAGTAATCAACTGCTTCTCCATGGTGTTTTCTTTCAGAGCAGTGCGGAGGAAAGCAGATGACGAGGAAAGACCTAGCCAGTCATCTTTCCTTCTGCTCAGCATGTAGGAACCCAAAAGATTTAAGAAATCGATAGCTGAAGTAGAGCAGCAGTTAACACTGCTGCTCTGAATTCTGAGTGGTTTTATTTCAAATCTGAAAATAAAATAAGAATCTGCAAGTCTGGTCTGGATTAAATGGAACTTGGTTGTGTGCCAGAAGAAAATTCATCTGAGACACAGAGCCTGCTAGCAGGAATAAGGACGAAATCAGGAGTAGCTTGACTGGAAAGGGAATGAATATACTGCTCAATAGAAATTTAAGACTATTTTTGAGCAGAGGCAGAATGCCAGCAGCTGTGCTCCTGTCTCCATGGCAAACTGGATCTCACAACTTGAGAAGGACATATTGCAAGACACCTCTAGCAACTCCTGAGTGTTGGTGCCGAGAAGAGAGGACTCGGTGCTGAGGATGAAGCCAGGAAGGAGCTGCAGGACTCCTTCAAGCAGAGCGCCCCACCAGGCAGCACGACCCCTGTTTGGGTACAGCATGTGGCCTCTCCCTGCTGCTGGCCAGGGAGGCCAGGAGGCAGAGGGCAGCTCTGCTCCAACTGGGCTGGAGATAGCCAGTCATTGTGTCCAGCAGCTTGTACACAGCAAACAAGCCTTAACTGATGCACACAGCTGGGCCAGGCATCTTGCCAACACACAAGTGCATCCTTTTTGAGGCATCAAAGCTCCAGGGCTAACACAACTACAGAATATCAATTCAATCATGGGAGAAGGTGTTCCCCAGCAGCCCTGCTGGGTGACAGCCACTGTCCTCCAGCCATCTGATGGGCAGCCATCAACTCTCCACTCACTCCTTTCCAATCTGCCAGAGCAGCTGCACAAGGTCCCTTTGAATACACAGCTTAGTTCCATCCTCCCCTGACCATTCCCAGGAAGGAAAAAAAAGCACACTTAAGTACAGACTGCGGCTATGTGGTGCTTTCACTGCTTTTGCATGACAAGACCATAACAAGGTCAGTACAGGTGTATAAACTGAAAATGAGTTTTTCAATTCAAGCTGATTATTGCCAGCTTTGCCCAGGAATTCAGTCTCTGCCTCGTATTTCTAGCAGCAATTGGCATTTTTCAGCATTGAAAATATCAAAGAACATTTAGAGGAAAACAAAAAACCCAACATTGCTATTGCTTGTGCACGTTCTTACATCGCTGTTATGTGCAGAAACTCCCCAGTGACTTTCAAAAGCTGATCCAAATGCCAGGAGGGTTTTTCTGACAGACTTTTTGGATCGAACTGAAATGTGTTAATCCCTCTCTCCCCACCAGCAACCTGTCAATGTTCAGAGTCCCCCATGCCCCTCACGGCTGCCTCTTACCTGTCTGCCACCAAGTGTCCACGAGGGTACAGCGCCCTTCTCCCACCACTTGGTAGAACCACTGCCAAGCTTCCTTGTTGATGGGCTCTCCCACTAGACCAAAACAAGAAAGAAAACAACCTGAAACCCAGGAGACTGCAGGCAGTTCATTCTCCCTTCTAGTGCACAACAAGCTGAACACATGATCTCCAAGCAGAATGCTTACAGCGCTTTTGCTGGGATGCACAAAGGATTGCATTGCACTCATGTAACTGAGGACTGACTTTTTCCAGAAGGACCAAAAGGCAAGAAATGCATATCACTGAAAGCAACTAATCAATGCAAGTCATGTAAGAAGAACCTCCAGAATAGAAAACAATGCAGGAAAATGCTGCTTGGGTCACCTATGCCAGTAAAATTCAAAGTGATGCTCTTTAACATTAGATAAATCTTTTTAGCCAAAAATGTGATCCTGCAAAATAATCTAGGAAACAGGCAATCATACAAAAGTTCAATGGATGCAAAATGTCATTTTGTTGTGTCTTCTGCTGAGAAAATATTTGAAAAGCCAGACACAGAGCCTGCTTTACCATCTTTTTTCTAGCCACATCCCATGTGGTGAGCTGAGCTCCTCTGGCTTCTTAATTTCCCCAGCTAGAACCCCTTGTCTTTTTCAGATGAAGATTTCATGCCTCTTACCTGAACCCAAAACCTTCAAGGAAGATCTGTCATATTTCTTCACCCACTCTTCTCCATAATTCAGCAGCAGGCGTATCGCCGTAGGTGCTCCATAAAACTGATTAATTTTCAACCTTTGCACCATTTCCCAGTAACGACCTGAAAAATCACGAGCTGGCTTTTTAGCCTTCCAGGACTGACATACTGCTGCAAACACTCAGCTGAAAGGTTAACAGCTAAAGCTGGAGCTGCAACTATTGTGAGCACAAAGTAAAAGCAGTGACAACTTTGGGTTTTTTTCCTACCCTGGATGCACAGATGTTCCTGAGTGTTGTATACACATGTTCCAAAGCAATGGACAGTTCTCTAAACCTTTTTTGTCACATTGCCACATCTAGCCAAACCTTTCCCCACCACTTCCTCACCTGGGTCAGGGTACACTGGAGTGCTTTCAAACAGGACAGAGGTGGCTCCATTGCAGAGTGGTCCATACACAACATAGCTATGTCCTGTGATCCAGCCAATGTCGGCCACACAGCCAAAAACATCACCTTGCTGGTAGTCAAACACATACTGCAAAGATAAACGTAAGGCCAGCTGATTTCCTGTTCAAAGGAAAGGTGCTGGACTGGGCATCCAGATGGGAGCAAAAGAGTGCATGAGGCAAGTGGAGCCAGGCATGTGGGACAGGGCCACACGAAGACCAGTCCGAGGTGAGGAAGTGAGTCAGAGGGACCAGTACCAGGGCTCCCAGGCTCCAGGCACTTCTGCAAGCATACAAGAAGCACGGCTGTACCAGCAGCTGCTCAGCTGGAGCAACGAAACTACAACCACAGCTCAGAGACTTGGATACCTAAGGTTACTTACTCCAGGTGGCTCACATAGGAGAGCTGATTCTGAGTTGCAGGGAAACTGCAGACCACAGAGTCTCAGACCCTTCACCAATATCAACAGATTTCCCTAAGAGATCTGGAGGAACTGATAGGTGCCCATAAAATATTTTCTGAGAATATTCTTAGTTGCTCAACTTCTTTATATGAGTGCATCACTTTTCAGATGCTACCCTCTCCTTGTTCATCAAATTCAAGATAAAGATCTTGGAGAACTCCTTATCTTGTCTTGGATATGGAAAATACTTCCCACTGTAAATCTAACTCCTCTACCATATGGTGAAGAGGTCCTGACTCATAAGGCAGTCAGGTTTATGGACCAGAACTAAAAAAAAAAAAAAACCATGAGCGTGTGACAAGAGTGTCACACGTGAATGTGCAAAGACTACAGAGATCACACAGGTCAGCTGATCCCTCTGCCTAGAAAAGACAATTCTCACCTTGCTTTTCCAAATGCCTTTCCCTCTTCATGCACTCTGCAGGTGGAGAAAACACACAGGGTGCAGATCTACCTTCTGGACTAAGAAAGAGATGCTTTGGAGTTTATGCTGTCACTTAGAAAAGCTGACGTAACAAATGCCCTTTATGCAGAGAAGTCTCACACTTGAGCATTCAAATCTTCTAAAAATTCAATCATGTCAGCCTAAAGAAAGAAAACCTTCACATGAATTGTGCGTGACTACAAAGAGGGTGATACCATTAAAGCCAGGTGGAGATCATCCACCACAGTCCTCTCCTCATTTCACTGTTACCTTTTAATATGCAGAGCTCACACCAGAAGCTTCAAGAAGCAGTGCTTTGACTCCTTCCATTTTCATAAGAAAGGAGGTTAAAACATTTTCCCTAGATCACCCAGAAAAGCAGAACAGAGGTGCAACCACAAGAGAAGAAATACAAGTTTTGTTCTTCAGACACTATGCAAAGAGACTCTTTTAAGAGTCCAACTGCTCTCTGAAATAAAAAAGTCCAGCATCCCAATGCAAAACAGTACAGTAATATCCACATTACCAATGCCAGTAAGATACTTTCCAGAATCTCCTCAGCTGCAAATTCTGGACAGCTGCAAATTCTGCACATTTGAAATGCAAGACCAGCACTACGATTTCCTTGCTTTCATAACTCTAGGTTCAAGGTTTGCATAGTATCAAATTCCTCAGAACAAATCCTGAAGATTAATTACACAGTTCAGGCGTTTTCCAGCTTGTTTATAAGCAATAAGCCAACTGGGCAGCAAGCAGAGAGTACAGCACTCCTCCCTGATCCAGGTCTCTCTTATTAGCACTGCTGGAAGGTAAGTGAACCTTTCCCAGAGGAGGCAGCTGAGTTACCTTGTGTGTGAAAGCAGCATACAGCAGGTATCCAGCCTGGGTGTGAACAATTCCTTTGGGTTTCCCAGTGCTGCCTGAGGTATACAGCATGAAGAGCATATCTTCACTGTCCATGCTCTCTGGAGTGCAGACAGAATCTGCCTTTGTCATCTCCTAAGAAAGAAAAGGTGGTAATGACAGAAAGACTGGCTATATAGAGCCAGCCATTACTCCCTCTGTAAGCATGGCAACAGTGTCTAGAGACAAGAGCCACTATTGCTATTGGCCACAAATGTCCATGGATACATCATAGCTTATATGGGCTCACCTAGTGGAAAGGTTCTTGTGAGTACATAGCATCTAACACTTCCACCAGTACCTCTGCTACAGAGAGAAATCAAGGAGAACTGGGCAGATAAAATAACATTTCAGGGGAAAAATGTTAAGTCATGGCTGCTTACATTTCAAGCCTTTGCAAGTTGCTATTAGAAATCCAAAATGTGACTGCAAACACTTGACACAGAAGTAGCAAGGCTGACTGGGTACTGCTTAGTACCTTCCTTTCCCTGTAAAAAAACTGCAGTGCTACGGTTAAACTGTGTGTTTATCTCCCTTCCCTGGCCCCAGTGGTGGATGACTGTCCTGTCTGTTTGATCCTCAAATTCTAGTTTTACTACTCAGAGGAAGAGGCTTTACTCTCCTGCCTCTGTCATTCTCTTCACACTCCCCTGTTTGGCCAGCTGGAAGAGATCCTCTCCTCACCCCTACAGTCAGAACCACAGGAGGGAAGGATGCAATATCCTGCTAGGCCAGAGCTTCTCTCGAGCTCTGTACTGTCCTGATGAGTTATGATTCCTGCAAGAGTTATTAGGTGGCTCCTTGGAGGAATTTCTTGGTACTGCCTTTTTATGAGAATACACAGTAAACACACTGTATTTACAAGTGAACATTACCATCAGTAGGTCCAGTTGTTTAAAAGTGTCTGACAAACAAAGCTTAATAAAATATGAAGAGTTAATGAAATGTAATTATTAGCCTCTGAGTTACAGCACTGCTGCTCATCTCAGGTATTTCTCACAACATTTCAGCACTGCCAGTTCAGGCTGACTTGTCAATTTTTTAAACAAAGATGGAACCTTATACGCTGCATTACAACATCAGCTTAAATTTTGCAGTAAGCCATTGCACAAGAGCTGGAAAGTACAGCTGTTGTAAAGATCAGTAAGGACAGTAAGTAACTGTTTAATTCTTGTTTTGTTTCAGATCCTATAACTGACAATGGAATGAGCTCAGCTCTTGGATCACCAAAACATCTCAGGCTGTTTGCAGACTAAGGAAAATAATCAGAACATCCTTTGTGGAGTAAGGAGTAAGACAATTTCTGAGTAAAACCTGTCTTCTCTGTTTAACTTACATTAGTACTTCCCCCTATCTCATGTGACCAGCACAGAGACTCTTCAGCAATTATCTTGCCAGCAGATTAGCTTTCTCTAGGCATTATTAGCATGAGTAGTTCCTGTTTACTGCTGCCAGCAAACTGATAAAACTACTTCTGCATTAGGCTGGAGTCTCATGCGTGCCAGCTAAACACATAAAAACAATGGCTGTTTTCTTCCCCAGCCAGCACAGGCTCTAAATATTCCCAAGCCATCACTGTTCTCCCACCATGGGGCAACCACAACACTGTTCATGAGCTGGATGAAGCCTCTCTAGGAACTTCATTAACTCTGCACTGCCTTTCAACAATGTGGAGTCTGAGTGCACATGCAATCCATAAAACAGTGTCTGAACACGGTTAAATAACAATAGCCACAATGGTCTCAGTGACCTCTGGGTCTTAGGAAACACTCATTAAATCTCAGCACTGTTTGCAAGAAATAGAGCAGCACAACCCCTGCCCATGCTGAACCAGACACAGACTGAGCTGCTCCAACTCACAATCCTAGCAGACTGTACATACAGGCAGTCCCTTTGACGATAAAGATCCAGATGCTGTAAAGATCAGAACTCAGGTCCCAAAGGCACACATAGATAGAAAGATTATCCTCGCCAACACTCAGACCTAAAAGGAGTTATCCAACAACATACCTCTTCAAGGGGAATATCACGTTCATCCATCTGGACTTTGTTATCTGTCCTCTGAGCCACAAACACATGTTTGATGCTTGGACAGTTCTTCACAGCTTCGTCCACAGTTGTCTTCAGCTCAATGATTCGGCCTCCCCTGACTCCCTGGTTGTATGTGATAACTGCTTTACATCCAGCTAAAAAGAGAAAGAATTAGCAGACATGCCAGCCTCTCTTCCAGGCTAGTATGCACACATTCCATTACTTTGGGGGTGATGTATAGGACAACATGTGTGACAAATACTCAGAACTGCTGTCAGTCAAAACGAGTCAATGTCACCGATGAAAACACTTTAAACAGAGACAAACAGACATTAAAGGTGGCTGCTACCTCCATAGGTTATCCAGTCCATCTCCTCCACCTCAAGGCAGGGTCTGCTTCAGCTAAACCACTTCTCACAGCTATCCCTTCAATCTTCCTAAAACAAGCTAATTGGCATCTACTCTACCCTTTCCCCAACAGTCCACAAGTCTTTTCCAACATCCTGCCCAAGTGCCACTCACTGCAGTTTAAATCGTCCATCCCTGCCTTGCAAAGTTGACATGCAGAACAGCTTCTACCCAGTTCCCTGTGTGAGGGATAACTAAAACATGTACTTGTTCTCTGCAGATCGACTCCACTAAAAAGTAGAAAAAACCATGACAATTTCTGTTAAGACTTACTCCCCCACATTAGCCACACAGAAACTGATGTGACTGCTAGGACATGAGCCGCTGGCTATTTCCCTCTTCTGTTGCTATTTTTAACATCATTTTTTACCTAATCACACTATACAAGTGCTTTGGGGCAGAGAACAGTGTGCTGTACAAGGGCTGACGGAGAAGGTTGCTGTACAACTGTACAAGACAGTACAGTGTGCTATACAAGGGCTGTGTGCTGGTACAAGGGCTCACAGAGCAGGGGCATGCTGCCAACACTTCCAGTACTACACATAAATCATAAGATCACAACTAAGAATGAAGAATTAGTACTGTGCAAGAGTATCAAAGAAACACTGCAATTATACTGCAAAAGAACAAATCAGGCCCTATCCCTAAGCTCTGGTTTTCCTTCCAGCTACACTGCTGTCAAGCAATAACCCAGTGCACACTGAATGTTAAGTAATTTAGTAAGTATTCTAAGGCCAGAGGACACTGCCTGCATATGTCACTCAGGAAAAGGCTCCTCGCTGCACTCTGCAGGGGAGAGTGAACTCTCCTGCTACACAAGAATGAACCAAGAAAACTCTTTCTGCCAAGAAAACACAGAGTTGGGATATGCCTCGGAGCACTGTCACAGAGACGTTTTTTCCCCAGCCTGCATCTACTCACAGTCCATGATTCTCCCAGCCAAGGACTCGGCACTGAATCCAGCGAAGACCACGGTGTGAACAGCACCAATCCTGGCACAAGCCAGCATGGCTGCCACTGACAAGGGGGACACAGACATATAGATGGCCACCCTGTCCCCTTTCTGGATCCCATACTTCTTCAGGGTGTTGGCAAGGCGGCAAGTCAGATCCAGAAGTTCCCTGCGGCACAGAAGGAATGTTGTCATGTGACTGCACAATCTGCTTTACATGGGGTGAACAAAGGAAAGATGAACGTGGATAGAGTGAGGCTTCATGAGCACCTCTGGATCTCATCTCAGCAGTATAGGGCATCTTAAAGAAGGGTGGCCTGGGCATGCTGGTAGCCATTGTGGAGAGGAGAAAAAGGGGCAGAGTGGTGCTTGCTGCAGAAGGAGAGGTGAGAGAGAGCTGCAGGCACTGCCCAGAGCTGCCAGGCTGTAATGTGGGCACAGCAGTCAGCAAGCCAGGGGCTGTCATGCTGCCTCCAGAAATCAGGGTTCTTTTCAGCCACACCTGGTGCCTTTTCTACCCACAAGGCTCAGTCAGAAGCTACTGGGAACACAAGTGGGATAAACCCAAGATGAAATGGAAGTGTTGTCCAAAGACTCCCCACATTAAGTCAGGCAACAGCTGGAAGTGCTCCACAACCTTCTTCCAGGAGCTTCTCTTTAAATTGCAAGGTAAGCAACACATTTGCATGTACAAGGAAGAAAAGGAGAAGTCTGGAGACACTTTTGCGAGAGGCAGATTTTACAAGATTTTCATCAAAGCTGGATCACCTACAGCCCAACAGCCTTGCAGAACAGAGGTACTGCTGCCGCTCTGGCACAGAGAAACTCAGGAACACTGAGAACAGGAATGAAGGCTCTTTTCATGGGACTCCGCTATGACATGGTGACAATAGCTAAAACATTCCTCTAAGGAATGAAAAAGCACTTTGTGGGCAAGGGCTTGCTCATTCACTTACTCTGATGTCTGCACAGGGGATAAAACAATTGCAGGTACACCTGGGACCAAGATGCTGCCATGAACTGAACAGCTCTATATGCCTGCAGTGGAAGGGCTTTGGGAATAAGAGATACTGTGCCAGGTGAGAAGTGGTCTCATGCAAAGGGAGGAGGTGCAGCACAAGATGCTCACCAGGGGCAGTGGAGCACACCTTCTGGTGCCAATCATCAGTTCAGAGGAGAAGACTGGCAGAGTCTGCCAGGAATGACAAATGTCGTCTGGGTTCACGAACCCAGAGTACCAAGGCCCAGAGGAGAGAGAAATCTTCTAGTCTCCAGCATGTTCATCATCAACCTGCCACCTGTGAGCCCTTAGGGGTTGTAAACTATATCACCAGGGATCCCAGTAACTGTTAACAAAGGAATTAATTTGGGGAGGTTGCATTCCCTAATAAGCTGTAAAGCATGAATCCTTATCTTATGTATCCTATTCTCCCAGAACTAGCCATTTTCAACTTGTGGCTGAGCCGCAAATAAGTTGAAAAGTTGTTTCCAGTTCATCAAAAATTATTTTGTTCCTTTTTTTAAACCCTTGCAAATTGGAAATAAGTAAAGCTGAAGTGCTCTGCTTTGGAAATGTCTTGTCAAAATTATAGGCTGAGAATAACTAATTTTTGGAGTGTCTGCCCCTTAACTTGTCTTAAACCAAGAGAGAAGACAAGGAAAATGAGCCTCAGATCCAAGGCACAGCACTTCATATTTTTTATTCTAAGACTGTTCTTGTAGCATCAAGTAAATAGTCCATTTCTGAACTGGGAGAGGTGGCCAGACGTGTTCAGTGCCTGCTCTCTGGCAGCAGCTGATAGCAGCTGCCCCTGAAGAGTGACCACAAGCCTGCAGAAAGCAAGGATGGTGTAGCTGCACCCCAGACTGAATTTCCCCCTATAGTTAGAGATGAGCCTAAACTCTAAAGCACAACACTGAATACCTCTTCCCAAACTCCGCATGACCATGGAAGAGCACAGTTATATTTATTATTTTGCTTTTACTGAGTTCGTGAATTGAGCGACTCTGTGCAATAATGAATTCCCACCCAACCATTGGTTTGGTGCCTTGTCCTAAAAGGTCATATTTTCAGGCCTGCAATTTATCTGATGCTGCATTAAAGAAAAATCTCAATGTGGACAAATAACAAAGAGGCAAATCAAAACTTAGCTGCTCAACTGCAGAGCGCATGAAGGGAAACAAGCCCCAGACAGACAATTGTGAGAAAGTAAAATGAAAACTACTTAAGTGCTTTCTGAGCTGCAGCCTCTTTCTTCTATACAGAAATGCCATTGTTTCTCTGGCTAAGGTGTGTTTTCTGAGTAATTCCATGATTCCTGTTGTTCCTCTTGCTTATTCAGGACTCAGTAACCACAATGGTAGAAGCTCTCATTGTTTTTTGTGATTAACCCCAGTTTAACGTTTACTTAATGGGAGTGTACAAGTAAGGTGATAACATGGATCAATCTTTACCCATGGATCTATTTGCCTCTTCTTTGTAGGCTTAAATGCTGGTATAGAAAGGCCTTGGAGGTCCCTTGGAGGTGCAGCACATGGGGGAATAGACACAAAAGCAAGGAAAAGGTGACGCCAAGAACTCCAACAAAGAAATCCATGAATCCCTGAGCATCAGGTGTGTCTTTTGGCTGCTGTGACAGCAACTCAGGCTTCCCCTCCAGTTCAAGAAAGCGAGTTAGCAAAAATGCTGTGTCAGGAATCCTTCCTTTGACTCCCTTACTCCTTCAAACACATTTTGCTATCTAACAGGCAGGCAGTTGGTACATGCCAGCAGGTTACACGCTGCCAGTCCTTAACCCAGACACATCCTGAGGAGGAACGAGCACCCTGCAGAGTCACTGCACCTAAACAAACTGAACAGGAGGAAATCACGGCCATCATCATTCTCCCCATGTGCTACTGCTGCCAACCTTGGCATTGCAGTTCCTCCATCACACAAGGTCAGAAGAGCCAAGAGTAACTGCAACCCTCAAACCCAGCAGTGCCCACCCCTGACACAGAGGCAATGCCATGGATTGCTGGCCAGGAGGTATGTTGGTAAGCATGGCACATCCACCAGCTGCCTGCACTCCCAAGGATTTCAGTGCAGCCACGCAGAGCAGGGCACTGCACTCAGCAGAAGCAGGCAGGAATAGCCACTGGAGAGGAACAAAGACATGGGGCACATGGAGGGTCCTGGGACACTCAGCTCCCTCTGTGCAAGTAGGGCAGACAGCAAGAGGATCTCAGCAGAGCCACTGCAGGAGAAGAAAATGTGCTGCAAGCAAAAGGAAGTGCCCAGCCCCCCTGAGAGGATGAGAAACTGCAGAGTCAGCCCATGGCACAACAGTCCGAGGATCCTCTGCAAAAGCAAACTGTAAGAGCTGAGAGCAAATAAGAGAACAAACTGAAGATCACAACACTGGTCCAGTGGGTAAAGTGTCAGAGCAGAGGTGAGCAACATGGAAGAAGTAACCAGCTGGACCCAGAAGAGAAGACCATTTGCAGAGGAGAAAGAACAATAGGTCCAGTCTGCATTTAGAACAAAGCAAGCCAGGAAGATAGCAGAGGCATTAACGAATACAAAAGACCGATAAGAGAAATGTGGACCTGCTGCTGGACAAATGTGGTATCAGTGGCAACCAACAGGACCTATTTCTTTCTTTTTCTGTATTTTTTAGAAACTGAGTAAGATTAGAGTGTGAAGGGCTAAAAGTAATAATTAACTCTTGTGTCTCTCTATATAAGGTGTGCTTCCATTTTGCCCATAGATAAGGCTTTGAGCCTGTTGTCTTCCAGACTCATCACTCTCTATACAGGCATCTCCTCAGCTATCACAGCATCACTTCGAAGCACAAGACCTACAAGGCTGGCCCTGCATCAGAGCCAGAAGATCATTGTTCAGGCCAGTCCTTCTGTTTAATCTAAGAGACAGCACTCCTACCCACGTCCTTACATCTCTGTTCAGGAATTAACAGACCATATTTCTCCCAGATCCCTCCCCAGATACAGTTGGGCCTGTGTTTCCAGAGCCCATTGCTCAGTGCAGTATCTGGAACAACTTCTGTAAAACTCATCAGCACCACGTGCCACTTCTCTGATGCATTTCAGGGATGCTTTGCAGAAACGGCTTTCTGGTAAGTCTGATTGCCACAGCAAGACAGCCGGCAGCTTTCTCAACAAAGGAAGATGGTTCTTTTTACATCCAAAAAAATTGCATCAAGACCTTCTTCGGGAAGCAGCCTTTTGCAAAATTATTCTAGACTTTTTTCTTAATACATTCAATGCCATATACAGGCTTTGACAGTACCTGGTTTAGAGCCTTAGCCCAAGCCATGTTCTCTGCTGTCATGGCATGAAAGCTGGGTTGATTATTTCTTGCAGCCATCAGTTTATTTCCTGGAACTATTGTTTGGATTAGGCTTAAACTAAAGGCTGAAAGGTTTGAAAATTCAGGTAAAGTGTCCAAACCAGTCATTAGAGCACAACTGTCCAGCCTTCCTGCACACATCCTGAACCTAAGGCAAGGGAAACCCCTTGCAGCCTTTTTCAGGTGAGAAAGTGAAAAGTCCATGAGCTGTCTTGGATGGGGAAAGCTGAAAGCCTGGGGAAGATTTACTTGCAACTTCAGCTAAAAAAGGCAACACTAGAAAGATGGAAAAGAGTATTGCTGCCAATGGTAGGTACCATCACGGCTCCCAGCTACAGTCTTCACTGTGATTTCTAACACAATTTCATCTATTTTAGCTCAGGCTGAGGAATTCATTGCCTTTTTAAAGGCATAGCTGTCATGTTGCTCATGAAGATGTCTAACCACTTCTCCCTCACCTACCTAGGACCCTAATTTCTAGTCCCTTAGCTTTCCTCTCTTCCTACTTTCTATTTTGCATTTTGAACTTTACCTCTGGCAGCAACATTTTCTGCACCAAAGTGATCACTATTCTTTTGGGACCTGCAACCCTTGTGAAAAACAGGTTAGCTAATGCGTTTTGCTGCCCACCTCCCATAGCTCACATTGACAACAGCCATGCAATTTTGCACATCCACCAGGTCACAAGTGGATAAACTGCAGAGATCATGGTAAACCAGGGAATATCAGAGGGAATAACTAACTCCATGTCAGACAGGGGGAGGGCTGGCATAACTTTAGATGCTGTCTTCAATGCCTCCTGTCATTGAACTGACAGAGGCTGCAACCCAACAGCTCTGGCCACCAACTCCACCTGCTTTTATAAATGTCCTTAAAAACCCAGGCTCAGCAACAGGCTGGGGAATTCCTCTGCAAGATTTCAAAGGCTTTGGGCCCTGACAATATCCACAGAGCAGGATAAAACACTCCCAGTCTGGTTAGACTCTTCTGACAATAAATTCAGCTGTCAGCTCACAGCAGCACAGTGCTGCTACTAAGCCACTGCCCTACCAATGAGCTTTTGGTGGTTTAGCCTCTGGAGAGCCAGAGAGCCTCTTGATAACTGATTTGCATGATCTGTCCCCACTTTAATGTCTGCAGCCACCAAAGCCCAGGAGGATTGTATTCCCTGTTGTTACAAAGAAGTAAAAAAACTAAGTGTCTTGCCTTGTCTTTCAAAACCAGAGATAATCTGAAACTCAGCTAAATTTCTACTTGATAGAAATGAAACCCAGAGACAGGAAAAAGCAAGGACTGCTGGTGAACTTTTTTTCCTGATAGGCTATGTTGCATCAGCTAGAGAAACAGGACAAAACTCAGCAGTGAAAAAGATCATCACAACTGAGTTTGTGACGGCAGCTATCATCTCTTGGTGCAAAATGATTCACCTACACTTTGGGTATCTTTGCCCATCAGCATGTTTGGATTCTTCCCCTAGTACAGAGCATTTGAACTCTGCTACACAATCACATTGCTGACAAGTGTAGACAGGGATGTAGGCACGCGATGGCACAGCCCACTAGCTCTTTTCTGACAGTAGAGGCAAACTGAGGCTTTTACTTCTACCAAGGATGAGCAAGCTGGGACAGCACTTTCCAGTGCAGCTGTGTTTCCTGCCAGAACATGGAGGACATCCCACTGATGAAGGCTTTTCCATTCTTCAGGAGGAGAAAGCTTGTTCCAGTCCTTTTCCTGCACAATCACTGTCTTCCTTTGCAGGCTGTGATGGGAACAAGGCCAGCACTCAGCTGTTTTCTTGTCCCTGACAGTTCCCCAGAGAAAGAAGAGGACCCAGGCCAGCAGCTGCATCTTTTCTTATGTCACCCAGGGCTTATCTCTGAGGAGAAGCAGCTCACAGCAGCAAGCTTTGCAAAGTAGGTAATGCAAAAAACTGGTGCCTTGAAGTACATTGTACATAAGCTCTGGGCAGCACTCTCCCAGCTGAGACTCCATGACCTTACTCAAAGCTGGTCTAAAGGCAGTGCCCAAATGAAAGTCTTTGGCTTCCTAGAGAGCTAAGTCCTTACTCTAAGGCTGCTGCCCCATTAACAGCACATCCAGATCATAAGGAAAGGGACATCTCTCTTCTGTCAAGACATGTCCAGCATCCCCCTCATTGCCTCTTTACGCTGAGGCTGATGCGTCACAGAAGGTTCAGCAAGGACTACTCAATCAGCATCCCAGCTCCTAGGCCACTTCCTTCTCTGATATGCTTTCCCTTACAAAATTTCTAGCTCAGATAAAGCACTACTGCAAAAGGTTTTCAACTAAGCTCAATTCTCAAAGGAAGATCACTGCCAACACACCCTGGAAAAAGCTTCCTGTCACATTTGAAATCTGTAAAAATGCAGCCCAAAGACCACAGAAAAGGCAAAATATTCATAGAGTATTGCTGTTTTCAACAAAGCTATTCCTGGCTTAATGGGATAAACAGAGAACCAAGTGACCTGTTTTACCATGTGGTAGGACCAAAGTCTCTTGAGAAACTCAAATGTAGCCACATTTCACCCAGAATATGAGGCAGAAACAGAAACGTGGCTCTCAAATACAGGCGTAAGTTTGAAAATAGAGATTGCCAATACATCTTTCACTTGGATGTTCTCCCTTCTGGTACCAGTTACTGTATCTCCGTAAGGCTGCACAAAGAATGGTCCAGTTTTCAGACATGGGTTACTCGTCTTCATGTAACAACAATCACAATTCCATAGGCTGAAATGCATTTTGGCATGGCCAGGAAAAAACCCAGTCCTGTTGCTGTTCAGAAAGGCCATCCCTTATCTCCAGAGACTGCAGGTAAGATGCTTGAGTGTGTGCAGCAGCTCAGCACATTTTAAGTAGCAGCCTAAGAAGGAGATTAGAGTTGCCTTGAATGAGGCTGTGCTGTCTGTTGGGCTGCTGTCTTTATCAGGTTTGTCTGAACACAACATTCACCTGTGACCTACCCCCNCGGCGGCTCCGGGAGCGCCGCGCCCTGCACGCCCCGCACCCCGGGAGCACCCGCGCTCGGGGACGTCCTGTCCCTCTGGGAGCCCCCAGAGATACGCTTGCGTCTGGAGAGATAAACCCAGCACTTCCCTTTGTGGGGATAGCACCTACACGGACGTACAGGCAGGAGCCACTCCTGTTCACATCCTCACAACTACAACACGAATGCCCAGGTACAGCCAGGCAGTTTAACATAAAAAGCAACTCTCGGCACACACGCACCCTGTCCTAGCTACAGCTGGTGTCTATCACCATGCATCAGGACACTGAGCACAAAATGAGCACGGCTAGTGGCACAGTCTTCATGCACAGACAGGTACTTGTTCTCGTGAGTAGGTGGCAAACACAGTGTGCCCTCGTACATCACCATACACACAGCCGTGATAACCCTGTCCCCTCTGCTCAAAATGGAATGTCTATAAGTACATATCCACTTTTTGCTTGGCAGCCCTGTGAGCACCATCATTACCATAATGTGTAAGTCTTGGCTTTGGTATCAAAACACTTCTTCCTCCACATTAATCTAGGGACCAGATTTCACCTCGACTTCATGGTACAAACCCTCAAGAATGAGTANTAGAGAAAAACATACCATACATAAATTCTGGGAGAAACCTTTGGTTCTATCTCCACGTTTACCACCAGAGTGGCAAAAAAGCAAAAGCACTTAGCCAAGTTACCCAGTTCATTTCAACATATTTATAGCATAACAGGCCTAAACACCCTGCCAAATAACAATACCAAGATTAAAACCAATGCACTCCTTTCACAGATTTATATCAGACAGTGTTTATTTCTGTTGCATGGAGCACTAATCTCTCAAAGTTATTTTTACATCCACTTCTCCCTGCTGACCACTTTCCTCTCCAATGAATAATGTTTCCAGGTGCTTTAATGAATTTTGGAGATTAATCAGACCACCAGAACCTATTCAGGCCCAAGGAGCTCTAGGAATCCCAACAAGTTCCAGAAAGCATTCTGTAAAGGTCCAGTGCTAAAACTTTCTACATCTCCTCTGCTTTCTGATCCAGCAGATCAAACACCTGGCTCCCTGAGATTTGGCAGCTCAAACATTTGGCTCCCTAAAACATGCACTGAGAAATGTACAAGTCTGGGAAAAACTTAACTCTCACTAGAGACAGAGATGATGTAAAAGGCAGGACTGTCTCCTAAATGAGAGCCATAGCAAGGAGAAAAAAATTTTGCTTAAACCTGCCATATTCTAACAAACCCTACAATCTATAGCACCAATTACAAGTCAGTGTCACTCAGAGCAGCCTCAAGCTTGCTCTAAACTGCACTAAGAACAGAGGGAGATTAAAATCCCCTCCAGCCAGGGCTCAGTATCAAGCTGTTGACCATGAACACAAGGTGTTTGCACCAAGACATTTGCTGTTCTGCTAAAACAAGAAGTTACTCACAGAAATTTTCCCATGCATATCTCCAGCAAGCAAAAAGGAAACTGTCAGGTGAAAAAATCCCATTTCCTGTTCCTCCACAGTGCCAGGCATTGTGAGAAGGTGCCATACCTGTATGTGATGTGCACTGCAGTGCCAGGTTCATCTCTCTCCCAAATCAAAGCCACTCTATTCGGAGATTTTTCAACGTGCTGATCCAAGCAATTTACTGTAAGAAAACCCAAAGGTTTAAACAAAGCCAGATCCTACAAAAGGTGCTTCGTAAACTTAGCTTGGTCAAGTGCAACAGCAAGAAAATGCAAAATGAAACATCAGTTTTTGGATTGCTAAGCACACACTAATATATAACAGAGGAACTAAGAGCATTTGCAGCTCTAGTAAAGCAATATAACACTTAATTAGCACAGCTGCCTTAGAGATGCATGCCCATGAGAGGCCATGGCCAATTCAGTTCAGCTTAGCTCTGCTGGCTAAACTTAAGCCAGCCCAAATCCTTCCCCTGCTTCCAGCAGCATAAAGACAAGATACCCTTTTGACATTTTTGCTCCTCAGAGAAGCATTTCACTACAGAACTTGGACAGTCTTCCCCAGCTGGCATATTTAGCACTGCACTGTTTGGATTTTCTAACTAAAGCTCATGTGAAACACTTTTATTCCAGGGTATAACAAAGAGCTGAACCTCAGCTAACTGAAAATATCTAAAACTGTAGGATCTATGGCAAACTCGAAGTTCAGACATCTCAAAATTACCAGGCACCTGGGAAAGATTAACGTGTCTCAGGCTGTGTAATCCGCTTCCTAAAATTTAAAGGTATAAAATTACCTTTTAAAGGTGCATCTCTCCCCCTCAACAACGTGAAGTAGAGGACTTAGGGAGAACACCTAACCTGGAGAAATTTACAGAATACACAAAAGAAACTTGCCTGCATGTAGTACCAACTTGCCTGATAGTTAGAGAGCATCTTTGTAAAGAATTAATTCCAAATCTATATGACACTTATTTATTGCACTGTAATCTTTCAAAGGCAGTTATTTTATTTCAATAGGCAACTAGTCAGGGGCAAGGCTGTACAACTCAGAGAAAACCTTTTTAAAATTTCCTGGATTTCAGATAATATTTCCTGGAAATAAATATTAATATTGACAGGAAAGAATTTCATTTTTCCAGATAAATTAAGTGAAACAAAAGCTCTGTGTTGCAGTAGCTTTAGCTTTGGCTCTTCTGTGATCACATCATCACACCACCACATGGGGTGGGAACGAGCCCCTTAAAGGTGCACAGAGAAAGAAATTCCTCAGAATTTAACACATTTCATTACAAGACCGAGTATTAGTCTCAAAAGTTTGAAAAGTGTTCTTCAGCTGTTTAAAGTCTTTTATTTTTTATATAAAACCCTGCAGAAGTACTATAAAAATAAAGAGACGAACCTATTTCTTAAGCCATCCTAATACAATACAAGAGGATAAACTCTAATGGGGAATGCTTTAAGTGGTTATACACTGGTTTCCTCTACCTGTGTTCATTATTGTGGCTTGGTCCACAAGTAGCAATTCCAAGCTCCTTGCAAGCTACACCGTCACATATGGGCCATGGTAGAGTGATTCACATGAAGTGGCATTCATTGCCCAAGCAACTTTTCTTACTTGTGAGCAGCCATACTGGCCTTCAGAGGGAATTTCTGCTGCAGAAAGCCCTGGCTGAGCCAAGTGGGAGCTTTAGCTCTGTGCTCACTAAGAACCAGCATGTGAACCAGAGCCAGATGCTATTATTCCCTTCTTGATCTTAGAAGCCTTAGAAGAGCCTTTTGCTCATTAAAAAAAAAAATATTTTAGTGACCTTCCCCTTACTACTACACTGTAATGGTTTCTCCATGCATTTTCTTGCTTCCTTGATAATGGTCTGAAACAATTAATCTCAGTAAGACAAGCTCTCGAGAATGTGTCCTGGTGGGAAATGCAGTAGTTTGCCAGGTTATTCTCCTGGCAAGGAGTTACAGTGCAAGAAATCCTGAAGCACTGAAGCTCACAGACCCCCAAAATCCTACTGCAAGGGCCCCCAAGCAAAGAGCATCAGATGACTCAGTTGCTCATGGTTCAGCTGTGCTGGGAGACATGCACACAGGATGTTCTGGATCAGGGACCTGAACTGTTGCCATGTTTCTGCAGCCAGTGTTCAAATCAAGAGGTGAAAGGACAAAATCAGAGCCTCTTAACCAAAAAACAGACACTCAACTGTGGCCAAGTACTGCTTTCACCATGCTTAAAAAGAAAACCAGCAACAGCAAACCTGTTTAATTCTGTGGATCTGTTTCAGAGGCCTATGATTTCCTCTTTTGTACACAAAGAAAACTAAGTAGGAGCCAGACCCAAGGCCAAGCATTATCTGGACGTCAAAGGCCTAATATGGGATCCAGAAGAAAATGTTGATTCCACTCGACACAGGAAAGAAATAAATCCCTGATAGGCTGTGCTTAGACAAGATCTTCATTTCAACAGGAATTAATGAAAACAAAACCCTGGTTAAAATCCTCTGATTGTTGTGTGCTGGAAGTAGGGCTGTACACACATTGCCATAAGCTTGAGATCCACTTGGAATCATCCCCTGGGAGCAGACACTGTCTTATGCTCTCTGGAAGACTTGAGGAGGGTTTCCTCTTTGGCTGTCAAAAAAAAAGTGGCCAGAGATGTTACAGTTACTGCACTAATGAACCGGTGCCCTCTCCGAGGAATGGGAAATGAAGGTCAGAAACGTTCACCCCTGTTAAAGCACACCACCACTGAGTGGTACCCTGAATGGGGCTGGGGCTCACTCCCACTGGATGAAGCACGGCCGCAGTACAGAAGAGCCTTCAAGGCATGGACAAAACTCTAAGGCAGTCAGGGCAGCCACAGCAAATTTTACTCGTTTCATGTTGAGTGGTGAAGTTGGAGGAAAAGACCAAGATCCTCGTTTAAAAACAAAAACAAACCCTGCAGCTTCTGCCATAAAAGTCTAGGACCGTTCTCCAGCTGTGGATCATCCTGACCCACCACGGGGCCGGGCAGCACCTGGCGCCCGCAGCCGGCAGAGCCCAAGCTGGGCATCCCAGCAAGGGGGCTGCGGCCGATCTCCGCAGGTCGAAGGGCAGGCGGCCGTGAGGCAGCTCCCGGGCAAGAGGCTTAGCCAGGGTTATCGCGGCTTCGGATTTTCTCCCCGCTTTCCAGCATTCCGCAATTCCCGGCTTGTTTCCTCCCAGCGCCGCCCAACCGAAATCCTCGTTTTCTCCCTCAAAGACTGGCGCTGGCGAAATGTTGCCCCGCGGGACGCCTCCCGTCCAGCCCGGCGGCAACAGCGGGCGGCCCCGCCGGGACACGGGGAATGCGCGGCCGGGACGCCTTACCCGAGACGTTGAGGCGGCCGCCGAGGAACCAGCGGGCGGAACCAGCGGGGTCGCCGGGCTGGCAGGCCGTGTGGAAGGGACTGTCCCAGCGCAGCNTCCCTTTGTGGGGATAGCACCTACACGGACGTACAGGCAGGAGCCACTCCTGTTCACATCCTCACAACTACAACACGAATGCCCAGGTACAGCCAGGCAGTTTAACATAAAAAGCAACTCTCGGCACACACGCACCCTGTCCTAGCTACAGCTGGTGTCTATCACCATGCATCAGGACACTGAGCACAAAATGAGCACGGCTAGTGGCACAGTCTTCATGCACAGACAGGTACTTGTTCTCGTGAGTAGGTGGCAAACACAGTGTGCCCTCGTACATCACCATACACACAGCCGTGATAACCCTGTCCCCTCTGCTCAAAATGGAATGTCTATAAGTACATATCCACTTTTTGCTTGGCAGCCCTGTGAGCACCATCATTACCATAATGTGTAAGTCTTGGCTTTGGTATCAAAACACTTCTTCCTCCACATTAATCTAGGGACCAGATTTCACCTCGACTTCATGGTACAAACCCTCAAGAATGAGTAGCAAGGTTTTACAGCAGGTAACACAGAGCTTATTCCTTGTGCATAGCAGAGATATGCTCTTTTTCTGGCAAGGTTTTACAGCAGGTAACACAGAGCTTATTCCTTGTGCATAGCAGAGATATGCTCTTTTTCTGGCATGAAGAAACTAATTCTTTTAGACAGCTTGTTCTAAAAGACCTCGCAGCACAGAGTTTGAAAGCTCAGAGTGGCATGGTCTGGGCATCCTTAAGAAGCACCAAACTACCTGAGCACCAACTCTACTCACTTCCAGGGTTTGGGCATGTAAAGCACATTTTGTGTTCAAGGTTAAAAACTTGAAATAACTCTATATGCTATGAAGCTTCTGGCAGTGGTACAGGCAAATGGTGTTTTTCTGTTCTAAAAATATCCGTGGGCGCTTTTTTGTGTGTGATTTTCTGGCACTGCTGAACTTTTCTGCTGTGTTATGTAGCAAGAATAAATACACTTTTAATTTCTTTGTAAAGTTGGCATTATCACATAGCTTCTGTAGTTCGATATTGCTTCCTTGTGTTTTGACTGTCACTTTCACTTTGCCCAAGCCCTAAATTCCAAGCAGCAGCACGTGTGCCACCTGGTGCCAGACAGGGGCATGGAGAGCACTTCAGCTTTCACTTGGTTTGCCCAAGGACTGATCAGAAGTTTTCTATCAAAGATGACTTGTATGCTGTCTTGGAGTGATTTTGTGACA